>JACXGI010006594.1:28288-41487 GCA_016801175.1 Esox masquinongy
CACACACACACACACACACACACACACACACACACACACACACACACACACACACACACACACACACACACACACACACACACACACACACACACACACACACACACACACACACACACACAGTTAAGGCCAAAAGTACTGGCACCCTTACATTTTATTCAAATAATGCACCATTTATTCTAGAAAACTGTTGAAATCCTAAAATCTTTTGGTATCCACATAAGTATTTATTCAGTTTAACAAAAAAATCATCCATTCAATTCTGGTTTATTCCACATATAACTCCAAAAATGGCCTAGACAATATTATGGTCACTCCCTTAAATTTGTTATAAATAATTTGATTTCAAGTAGGGGATATTCTCCTTTAGAAATGAACTCACAAGTGACAAATTGCAGGTGCCAGCAATATTAAAATCACTCACTCAACTAGTTTTAGGTTTGCACAAGATTGTAGCCAAGCATGGACAATCTCAAGGCTACCAGGTCATAAAAGGGAAGGATTGCTGGAATGGTGGGGAAAGCACCTCGATCCACTGCCATACAGAGCTGACCTTCAGACACAAAGTAAAATAGTTTGAAATCACACCATCTGCCGCCAACTTAGTTAAAGGGAGTTGTATGGTAGGAGGCCCACTGCTGAGAGAGACGTAAGAGAGCCTGACTACAATTTGCCAAAATACACCTGACAGATCACAATCCTCCTGGGAAAAACTCTTGTGGACAGATGAGACCAAATTAGAGCTTTTTGCTAAACAATACCATCTCTATGTTTACAAAAAACTAAATGACGCTTTCAAAAAAAGAACACCTTCCTAACAGTCAAACATGGAGGAGGTTTAGTGATGATTTGGGTTTGCTTTGCTCCTTCTTGAATATAAGAGTTTTTTTGTGCAATGTTGAACCCAGTGTCAGAAAGCTAGCTCTCCGTCAAAGATCATGGGTCTTCCAGCAGGTAAATGACCCCCCACACGGAAAACTCATGCAAAACATATATGCACATATATGTAGAGGATTTCCCAACATATATTTGTGCCCTGAATATATTTATGAAATACATAACTTGTGCTTCTCACAATATCATAATACAATGCATGTCATATACTTTAATGCTGAATATTATGTGTTAAAATAATAAAATATACGAATATGCAGTACATTAAGTATTTCGCATCAAGACATCATGGAAATAGCCTTATCATTATTTTCCAGAGACTCATTATGAAAACAATATGCATACATTTTAACACAGTATCATGAATGCTATTCCTCTCTGTAAAAGTACTTCAAAGAAACAACTAGATAACATAATATACACATGACAGGAAACAATACAAACATGGAAATATATCAGTTAGATGAAAATGCTAAATGCATATTACCAACTATAATTTTGTCATTTATGTAAATATATTTACATGTATTTAAGACATATTAAAACATATTTGAAAACGGCCAAAATCGAATATGTAAATATATGTATGACATATGGCCATACATTAGTAATACATATAATACATATATTAGTATATATTTAATAAAAATATAGGCACATATTAAAAATATGTTTTCAAAAAGAAATGTCAATATATAATACTTCCGTGTGGGTCCAATCACACTTAAAAAAGCCCCAGGAATGGACAAAACGCTGGACAGTTCTGTAGTGGGCAGTAATGTATCCAAATCTAAAATCTATTTAAAACCTGTGGAAATATTTAAAAAATAGCAGTTGGGAGGCACCCTTCAAATCTAGCAGAACTGGAGCCATTTCCACAAGCAGAGTGGGCCAGACTGCCAGTACAGAAGTGCTGGAATCTCATCCATGGCTGCAGGAAGCACTTGATTTCAGTTATTTTGTCCAAAGGCTGTCTAGCAGATATTTGAGTCTAGGGTGTCAGTCATTATGTCAGTGCCATTTCTGTTCATTTTCTGATTTAAAGAAATATTAGCTTCTCAGTTGAAATCAAAGGTTCTGTAATATTAACAGCGAAATTTAGAACTGTGTAGACCAAATGCTTTGGTCAATTTTGACTTATTTTTAGAGTTATTGGAAGGAAGTGCAATGGTACGAATGCTGAAAGCACATGTGCACTGAATGGAGGCAGGGTCCCAGGCCAGCCACTAGACCAGGGTTCTCAACTCCGAGTATGGGGACCCGGATCACTTCCTGTTTTCCATTCTACCTGACAGTTAATTGCATGCATAAGGTGTCCCAAGTCAAAAGTAACCAATATTTAGGTGGCTAAAATGAAAACCAGCAGTCTTGAGGTCTGGAGTTGAGAACCGCCACTCTTGGCCATCGTGGGGAACATTTTATTTTTATTTTAAAATGATCTGTTTGTCCTTTTCATATTTGTCAAAGGCTTGCGCAGACAGACAGGCCTGTTTACTGTTTACTGAGGGTTTATTCAAGCTGGGGATAGCTAATCCCTGGCCTGGAGCCTTCATCCTGACCACAAATGTAGTGTGTCCAGATTCTATCCAGATTCTATTCAGTTTCTATCTTACACCATCACTCATCAAACTGTGGCTTCCATGTAAAAATTTGCATGCACTTTTTAGTCCTAGCTGGTCCTCAAGACCCTGTTTTCACTATCCTTTTCAAATAATTTATTCATGTGTGTCAATAATATGTTTTAGAACCAATTATCCAAATTATGTCATTTGATCACCCAACGTTCCTCTGGCCTCATCTATATCTTCACTTAAACAAATAATTGTCTAAAATGTTGTAGCCTACAGTGGGAATACCATATAACTAGGTTCTAGGTGTTACTATTAATTAGTGGGCCCATTTATTCACAGATTTTTTATCAGATAACTGACTGTATGTATTTTAAACCGAAATATCCAGAAATCAACAAATATTGACTAGGCCCTCTGAAGGGGCAGGTAATTCCACATAATACTGGAGCTGCTGCCTTACCCTCAACCAGGCTTGACAAGGCTTTGACAGATAGAACACAGCCGGTTGTGCTGTGGGATGTACGGTTTGCGTAGCAACCAATCAGAATATTTATTAAAAGTGTCAAATAGATCATGAACCAATCACAGCGGGCTGTCTGCTAAGGCGCGTCCAATGTCTGTCCCACAGACACACTTGAGGGGTCCGTTATTATTGTATTATTTCTGGACAAGGAGTTGCAAGGTGGAGAATTGGACCTAACGCATCTCGGCAAATGTCTCTAATTAGTTTTTAGCCGGAAATTTCTGACTTTCTTCCGCGCAGTAGCACGGAAAACCAAGCATTCTGGATCTACGGCGCACCGCCTTGTTAGAAGTGGGACCCGTGCAGAGCATACAAAGCCCGCAGTACCACTTGCTGTCAGGACTACTGTTTTTGTTGATGTCATCCGCGGCGGTGTTCAAGCCGTAGCGAACGTCAATTTATACAGGGAATTTATAGGATTACAACACTTTGGCACGATTGTTTGGGTTTTGGGTTCACGGTGAAATGGGAGTTTTAGCGCACTGTGTTTTACTTTTTCTATTCCAGCATTTTTCGTCTGGTTATGATTTTCACGAAGGACTATATAACAATGGGCAGTATAAATTTGTGAAAGATCCCAGTTTGAATATCGAAAAGAGATCTTCGGATTTGCACGTACATGTTGACTCTGAATCATCCGAACACATTAGGAGTAGGAGAAGCACGGATCAAGAAGACTGCAAAAGTCTCGAGGGATTTGATACCAAGTTGAACAACAACACCCACACGGTATGTTAACCGGACAGGTTGGGTCATGTTACTCTTCTCACCGGTATAATAGACTAATGTTCTGCAGGTGACACTTTTCCAACACCTAATCCGTAGTTAATATATGACTGGCTTTAAGATTGTTAATTATCTGTTACCATTCAAGCTTCAATAACCACGGATGCACATTGTTCCCCCTTGCGCGACCTTTGCTTGAATTCATTCGTTCCTGTTCTGCAGATCACACATCTGCGGTTTAGCTTATTTGCATTACGTGTTTGGAGTGCTCTGCTGCTTCTGGCTGCAAACATCAACGTAGACAGTGCCAGTCAAAAGTTAGGACACGCTTATTCACCTGAATGAGTTCTGAGTTTGTCTCTCTGTAACGCATTATCCTGCCGAGGGCTATGGCTAAACCCTGACTTGGCTGTGTCTCTAGTTACTCCTGTCGGTCCATTAGCGTTCCCGTGGAGTGGTTGAGCCTGACCTATTTCTCTGTCGAATGATGCTGCTCTGCAGGCCCGTCCTAGCGCTGCATGTTCAGCCATCGCTCCTGCTATTTTGTCTATTATGGGACGTGTTCTTTGCAACCTTTTATGAGCCTTTTATGAGAAATAATTATCTGCCCAACTAGTAGCGATCTTGTTTCGTGTTATGTCTGGGTGGCGACAGGAAAACTCGTTTTTCAAGAATAGTAACAGGCTAGGCGTGTAGGGTAATTGTTTGGTTGTTCGGTCATTATCATGTTACATTTCCATGTCCATCTGTTAAACGAAGTCTGAGAGCACTATTCTAATATTTACAACAGGCTACTTTGATAAACATGGAGTACTTCTTTAGGCAGAACTGGGTTGTTTTAATTCCGTATATCTAACCGTTTTAGTTGTGAAACGTTTCGCAAGACTGTCGCAAAACCTTTTGCAACAGAGGCCAACAATTCTGACAGTGAGAACAAGCTCGCCTAAAGCTGCTAACTTCCCTTTCCTTTTTAAACGAAAGTTGTGGTTAATACCTGTCTTCTTGCTGTAGATAAAGTGAGCTGCTGGAATAAGTAACTTGGCAAAAATCTTTCCCGACGGAGGGGCCAGCAATTTATAGATGCGTTTGTTGTGACTGACTTTTAATTAAGATCGCGATAAACACATGATATCAAACTGAACTACAGCTTCTGTTCACAAAACTGAATAAAGCAGAACCGCTCGTGTGTCGTGTTGAAAAGTGTTTGGCGGGAATGTTTTCTCTTTTGCAACTATAAAATATCTTATTCAGTGAAATTAACGCAGCCGAGTTGAGAACAGGTTGTCTGAGTTTAGGTAATAGGTTGGCCTAAGAGGGTGGCAGGTAGCCAGCATATAGCCTAGCTGTTAGATCATATGACCACAAACTGAAAGGTTGCTGGACCAAATCCCAGAGCCAAAAAGTTGAAAAAAACACGTAATCAACTTGTTCTCTTTCAATTTCAAGTTGATCAATGTTAGTGGGACTTGCTAGCAAAAAGTTGGGTCCATAATAGTATGATTCTGAAAACTCTTACCTGTACTTGTGTTTGCAGAAAATAGATGAAAACCTGGTGGAAAAACAATTACATTTTTACGGCGGTTTCCCACCACTAGCTGATCCCTGGCATGGGCATCCCCTGTTCAGGGTTTTTCGACGAGGCTAAGATAGCTTTTTAAAACCTACTGAGGTGAATTTTTCTACAATATTTTCTGCTTCAGAAACATGGCGGAGGTAGAAGGGCGGAGACTAGCGTTTCCAGCAACACCTGCATCCTTGTTTACCGTTGGTAACAGATAAGTAGACTTTATAGTCATCAATGATTGACTTTATAGTACCTGCAGGATGGTGTCTGCAAACAATGACCATTGATTGCAGGCTTTGCCCAGAAACATTACTTCAACGACCCACGTACGTTCTGGTCCCCAGGAACAGACGTTCTCATAACGACTTGCGCTGTTTTAGACATAATGCGCTCAGCCGTTCATTAGATCGTTCCAACGAAGCCGGACTCAGAGTGACTGATGAACAGGATCCCAAATGACCGCTGTTCCATCGATTGAACAGAGAGGCCTATGGTTTTCACTGGCCATTTTGGACAAATCCTATAGACTGAAGGAAGAGGGGCTCTCCTTAAATTTCCCTTCAGGTCCAACATTGTGAACATACTGCTGTTTGGGTGCTGTACTGCTTGGTTCGAGAGCAGGCTTATAGCAAACCTTGGTTGAAGTGCTATTTGAAATTTTTCAAATACTTTAGGAGCTTCCTTCAGCCTACCTTGGAATGTCCAGTGGACAGGTTTGCTCTTTTGGGATGTTTCCATTGGTTCCTTTGCAACACCCGATCGAAATAAAGCAAGTTTTTATTATTGAAAATTATTTAAAATGGTATTCGAACACACTTCTGGCTGCCGGATGTGGCCTAGGCCTAATCTGTGAAGGTCTCAATGGTGAATGAGTAGAGTAACCGCTTGATAAGATTAAGAGTTTGAGTGTCTTATTTAGGCCATCTGGATGAAGCAGCCCCAGTGAAAAGGAAAGTCTGTTTGTCATTGTCAATTATGTAACGCTAATGTAAAAGAGGTCCCGCCGTGAACTGTTAAAGAAGCATTAATTACATTACACTAAGTCCTTTAAATCCGTTTGACTCCTTATTCAAACAACGGTTGGTTGGTACGTTGGAGCAGCTCCTGCGATTGAGGACACACGGACCCTCTCATTGGGTCACTCTTACGGGTTTGCCTGGCCCCCCCCCGAGAAGATTTTATAGTTGACTGACAGTTGGAACCGGTTTCACTAGTTCCTCATCCTACTGTGAGCTTTGAGGATATTTAATCTGAGGTCTACTTGACTGGTCACAGTAGCTAAACCCCAGCAACCTCTACCAATGACCGATGTCTTAATTAACTCCTAATGGCATGGGCATATAGACACAGACTTAAGCAGGTCCGCGTCTACCTCTTATTTTTGAGTCAACCGGACAGCTGGGAGTCTTTACACTGCTAGTCTGTCGCAGGCTTTTACTATGTTGTTCTGAGATCTACTACACGCTAGCTAAGTAAGTGTTAATTGGTGTGTATTAGCGGCGCTTCGCCCCATATACATTGCTGTCTGCATGCAACCCTTTGTTAATGCTCAGCGATCTGGAATGTGAAGAGGGAGAGGTGCTCCGGGCATCTCTTTGGCTTTGCACAGAAGCTAACAAACGCACTAGCTATTTTGCCTTTTGCGGAGCTGAGCAGTAACTGTCGACATGAGTGAATGGCAAAGTCTGACTTCAAAGTGATGTTCAGTCTAGAAAGACCGTGATTTCTGATAATCCATGGTATATTCCAATCAACTGGCTTTCTCTTGTGTTACGACATATCCCATTAATCTCTTGATATATCTATCTAGCCCTGAAAACAGACAGTATTTTTTTGTTAGTTTTGAGTATGGGGCAGTACCACTGGGCGATCCCGCCATAATTAACAGCACAGCTGACGTCGCATTGCGATCGTCCCACTGAAACACATTATAAAAGTGAAAATACAAACAACAGCTATTGACGGAGGCAGTGCACGGGCCCACTCGTCACCAAACACGGGCTCTCCACCCACCGCGGGCCCTGGTGCAACCGCACCTCCCATTGCTAAGCCAGTGGGCAGTATTGTAAAATTTCTTGCATTTGGAAACATTTTAATAAATGGGTTCCATTATCTGACTCACTGCTGCTAATGTTTAGGCTCATATGGCTAAAATGGCTCCTGTATTTCTCATTACAGGGACTAATGTGACGGGTTCCATCCAATAATTATTTTTTGATATCAGTCTGTTTACAGTAAAGACAACAAATGTATTTTTCTTTTCCCTTTCTCCTCAGTATGTCTTCAATGACCTGAGTGGATCTGTGTCGCTGGCCTGGGTCGGAGATGGCACCGGGGTAAGTTCTGCACTTCCAATTTCTCTGTCCATGTGCTAGACCTCTTCTGGCCCAATGCTTTCAATATGGCTAGGTAGACCAGACAAGATGGCTCTGACTGAGTGTTGTAAAATCACAGGAATTTAAAATATGGGATTGATAGGATGGCAGGATCACCCTTTGTAGTCATAATCTGTAGAATTGCAGGTTACCCATTTGTAGTCATAATGTGTAGAATGACACGTTACCATTTGTGGTCATAATCTGTAGTATAGCAGGTTACCAATTTGTAGTCATTATCTGTTGAGTAGCAGGATTACCATATGTAGTTATTTCACAACTCATGAGGCCGTGTGTGGCTCTCGTGAGGTTGATTGAAGGCCTGTAGAAGTACAGTAAACTGAAATTACTCGGGCAGTGACAAATTTCTATGTACAATAATTTGCTGCTCTTTCTGAACGGTTCAGCCGATGTTGTCGAAAATACCCTCAAACATGAGCCAACAGTCTGCACTTAGTCGTTATATCGTTTCAAATACTGAGCCAGAACAAACAAAAAAATGTCACCATCCAAATACTTATGCATTTCACCGTATTTGTTTTGTAGGCCGTGCTTGCCCAGTGACTCAGTATTGTTGTCTCTCTTATATTGAAATATTTGCTCCATATTTTGTCCTTACAAGCTGGACTTTTCTCTCTACAGATCATCCTAGCTTTGACGACATTCCAGGTGCCGTTTTTCATGTTGCGATTCGGCCAGTCCAGACTCTACCGTAGTGAGAACTATGGGAAGTCATTCCAGGATGTCACAAGCCTAATCAACAACACCTTCATCAGGACTGAGTTTGGCATTGCCATAAGCCCTGACAACTCTGGGAAGGTACAACTTGTTTTTTTAAAAACTGTATTATTTTAAACCCATTTTGAGGCGAAAATTACTGTGTAGTTTGGAAAGCACTTCCGCTGCGCACAGGTAACCTTTATGATTCTGATATTTCTGCTACAGAGAAGTGACATTATATTGCAAGAGAATATTATCTGCTCAACATGATAAATTGCAGCAAAACCCGCAGGTCTAAAACAAAAAAGCATGAAAAAGCATTGCAGCACATTGCGGGCTTATGTTGGACTGTGTTAAAATAGAGATTTTGTGTGTGTGAAGGCAGAATCCGTGAAGGGTCTGGATTTGTTATTTCTATCTAATATAACACATTTAGTATGTTTCCTCTTGAGTCATTTGTGATAATTCATTATGCAGTGTGTTTTTAAAGCATCAGGTTAGTACAATGCAAATATTATTCTTAAAGAATCTATGTATTTCTAGTTACCAGTAATGAGATAGTGCTCAAAAATCTTGGGCATCTTGAGTTTAACCCAAAATATCACAGATGAGAAACATTTACAGCTGGAGAAAATTCTAGACCACTGGCATTCTAAATAGGACTGGTCGTGCCACCGAATTCAATCCACAAGCTGACCCCAGGAGCACCAGAGTAATATAAAAGGGTCTACAGGTCTCCCTTGCCTCTATCAATGTCAAAATGCATGAGGCATCTGTCAGACTGCACACAATTTGCCTGCGTGAGGCGTCAGGAAGGAAGAAGCCGCTGGCCTAAGAAAAGAATATCAGATACTAATGATGTTTGAGCAACACCTGGGTAGAGACCCAGACCACTGGAGTGATGTGTTCTGGACCGCCGAGTCAAAGGAGGAATTGTTTGCTCTAATTCTGGATGTCGTGTTTGGCAAAAACAAAACACTGACTTTGAACAGAAGAGGCTCGTACCAGCCGTAAAGAATTATGGCTTGGGATTGCCTCAGGGCCTGGCCAACTTGCCCTCATTGAGTCATCCACGAACTCGCTATTGTCCCAGAAAATTTCTTGAGGGGAATCTGAGTCCATCTGTCAAAAAAGCTGCAGCTGAAATGAACATGAACAATACAATGACGCCAGGCTACAACAGTTACTCAAAATAAAAAAAATGGATGGTTGTGGAATGAAGTGGGCCATGCATGCAATAAAGCCCGTGAATATGAAACACTTTTAAGCAGTATTTTAAAGAAGAAAACTAAAAACACTATTAGCTGTAAGCCATGGGGGGGTCTCTAAGGGCTGTTCTTAGGGACTAGTACAGAGCACACATGTATATGTTTGGGGCCTAAAACAATAAAAGTGTGGGCAGATTGTGGCCTACAGTCTGTCTGTTGCCCATACCTGATCTAGACTATCTTCCTCTTCCTCCCAGGTGATCCTGACAGGTGATGTGTCTGGCAACCTTGGCTCTCGTATCTTCATCTCCAGAGACTCTGGGGACAGCTTTGAGCACCAAGACCTTCCCTTTAACCCAATGTTTCAGATCACATACAACCCCAGAGATCCCAATGTTCTCCTGGTCATCAGCAACGCAGTGAGTAGGATGTCAAGGTGTCAGTGTATTCTGATAGGGATTTAGTAGGAGCCAGTGGGATATTGGGGGTTTGGTGGGGACCTGTGGGAAATGGTTGGGTTTGGTAGAGGCCAGTGGGATATTGGGGGTTTGGTGGGGACCTGTGGGAAATGGTTGGGTTTGGTAGAGGCCAGTGGGATATTGGGGGTTTGGTGGGGACCTGTGGGATATGGTTGGGTTTGGGTCTGAATAGAAACACTGACATGGACTTTGCAGAGACCTTTTTTTTTTTTTTAGAGGCCAACTTGCACAAATCATATAATGATTCTGTTCCTGATAAATATTTTTACAAGAGAAAAGCCCCATATGCTGTCATTCATCTGTCCACAGAACTGAGCGTAGTTCCTCAGAATCTGTAAAAACATGTCAGGGGTGAAGATTTGACCAGTGACGAGAAAAGCAGAGTTGAGACAATTTTACAGTTAATATATTCAATTTATGTATTTTGAATATCCCTTACAGAACGAGTTGTGGTTGTCGGAGGACTTTGGAAACAACTGGAGGAAGATCCATGAGATGGTCTGCCTGTTCAAATGGTAAGCTGTGACAGCTGTAAGGAAAGAGCAATAGCATTTAGCAGAAGAACCCCTCTTTACATTTCTGACACCAGGTTTGAGTTTTGGATAGGATATTTTAGCAGCCAGTTGATCCATTTCTACCAGCCATTTTAGTTCCTGTAATGAGTCGTGTTGCAGACTTTTTGTTCGTTCCCTCTCAGACACCTTGTGTCCCACCTGACGTTGGAAGGTTGTTGGGTTCAAACCCCAAGGCATACCGAAGACTAACAATGTCTCGGACATTGCCCCCCCCCCCCCCGCTGGGCACTTTGAGGAAATCCAGGAGATCCAGAAAATTGTTAGGTCATGCCCTGTGATGGACCCGCTTCCTGTCCAGGGGATGTGCTTATACGTCAAGCTGTGCCTGGCTGATCCATTCAGGCTGGCACACAAAACCGCCAAAGTCCACTTGTTTGTCTGCCTACTGTACCAACTGTGGAGTTACATTAGTCTGACCCCATCTCTGTCAGGGAGCTAGTAGATACGTTCTAGGTTTGTCGTGTTGAATAAGCGTGCTAAATAAACATTCAAAGCCCTCCTCCTTTGTTATCAGGAGAACCAACACACGTGGTAAATGTGGGCAATAAACAGGAATTTCAGCTTTATGAGTTCCTGTTACGTAAGTTAATGTTTGAAAAGGCTTTTTTTGGGTGACCCTTTACAGTGCTCGGTGTCTGCTCTGTTTCGGTAAGTCATTTCCTGGTTCTCTCTGCATCATCATGATGGAGGGGCTTCAGCGCTGGCTGATTGTTTTACCCAGCTGTTTCTCATTCTGATGCGGCAATCCCCAGAGTGTACACACACACGCATCACATCTCACAGCAGCATCACATCTCACAGCAGCATCACATCTCACAGCAGCATCACATCTCACAGCAACATCACATCACACAGCCCCCTTCCTGCTAATCCCTCAAGACCTAACATTGATAGGGATTTAGGTCAAACTTAACTAGGGCATGACACCAGCTTCTGATAACAACGATGACGAAAGAGTTGGAGCAAAAGTAAATATTTGTACAGTATATCAGCATCTGATAACAGTTCACCATCAACACACTGGCGTTCAGCGTCATGGCGAAAACCAAGTAACTCAAGGTTCTTGAACTACAGCAGGAAGTGTCTGCCAGCCTCGGTGGCTATCAATAAGTCACTTACCTTATCCAGTGCGACTAATGGCTGCTTAAGTTATCTCACTTGGAAATCCAACCCACAACCCGGAGCTACACAAGACCCTGCACAAGCCAAAATGAAGGTCTTTCCAGCTGTACTGCTGTGGTCAATGTTTATGTCTATATTCAAGAAGTTTTTTTTTTTTTTTTTCCATTCGGCAATTCCAGTTTAGTACCTAGTCAACATTTAAAAACAATTTGTGTGGTCTGCTTGAAACGGACCTTGTTTTGGGTTACACGTAAATGTTTTTGCAGAGCCTGGATTCTGGAATGTGTTGATGACAGCTCTGTTGACGGGCTGACTGACGTGTCATGTTTAACTCTGTTTCCAGGGGAATGGACAGTAGCATATTCTTCACCACGAATCTCAATGGATCCTGCAGTGAGTGATAGTGACACCTATGTGCAAAGCTAATAAAACTGATAAGGACTTTGTAACTAACAGAATGGATAAGGAAAGAAGCAAACCTCTCTCTTTGTCTGTCTAGATGAAAGGGGGATGCTAGATTTGAGGAAGACAACTGACTATGGAAAGACCTTCAAGACTATCGCCACAAAGATCTTCTCTTTCGGCCTGGGCGGAAAGTTTCTGTTCGCCTCGGTCATGACTGGAACTGTATGTTTGAGAGAGCCTGCGGGTGCCTTTTGATGATTTGTCATGTTGTGGGTTAGTTAGCATAATGACTGTGTTCCTGTTTTGTTCTTGAAGCCTAAGGCCTATCTCTACACCTCCATTTCTCTCTCTCGCTCGCTCTCGCTCTCTCTCCCCCCCCCCCCTCTCCCACCCCCTCAGGGCTCTATGAGGATGATCCATGTGTCGACCAACCAGGGGGAGGACTGGAACATGGCACAGCTGCCTCCGGTTGGCCACGAGGAGTTCTATTCCATCCTGGCAGCCAATGACGACATGGTGTTCATGCACGTGGACGAACCCGGAGGTCAGTCGGTCCATATTGCACATGGCCTTGATTCCGACGACAACCAAATGTTGATTATCAAAAAAGGGGTTTGGATTGTTGTTGCGGATACTGTGGGTCCTCCATTCACACAGACAGGACAGCGTTCACCCGGCGGGGCTGCCAAGGCGTTCACGCAGAACGTTTTCTTGACTTGACTCGTGTTTACGTCCCCCAGACACGGGCTTTGGCACCATCTACGTGTCGGACGACAGAGGCACCGTCTACTCCAAGTCTCTGGAGCGCCACCTCTACACCACCACCGGGGGCGACACCGACTTCACCAATGTCACGTCTCTACGAGGGGTGTTTGTTACCAGCATCCTCGCCGAGGGTGGGTCCACACACACACACACACACACACACACACCAACGTCACGTCTCTACGAGGGGTGTTTGTTACCAGCATCCTCGCCGAGGGTGGGTCCACACACACACACACACACACACACACACACACACACACACACACCAA
>JACXGI010006595.1:0-41307 GCA_016801175.1 Esox masquinongy
CTGCTCTCTATATGCAATATGTGGGTTACACTCATAGATTACCGTACTGCTCTCTACATGCAATATGTGGGTTACACATTGACAGTTCAACTTGACATCCTTCAGAAGCTGTATGTCTTGGCCCCAGTCATGACATTTGATGAGCACATTAATGGAAGAATCCGGGTTGACATGTACTAATGCACGTGACGACCATATCTGCAGCTGGATCAGACACAGTACAACCCAGTACACCACAGTGGATAGTCTATGTTGGGTAGCCAGGGTTCTGGACAGTACTGGACCTACATCCCACCGACTGAGGGCAATAGCATTTACAATTCTATTGCGATCAATAAAAGCAGAATAACGCATTCACATGCGGTGTGTGTGTCGTTTTGTATTCAGCTGAGAAGGGACCCTATTCTCCCAGCAGGAAAAAGAAAGAGAGGAAAAAAGAGCCCATGGCGGGAATCCAAATGACATATTAGATTTTTGCGGTCTAAAGAGATTATTTTCAGAAAGAGTGAATGTTGTGTGTGTCGTCCATATTAACCTACCTCTGCATACTGCTTTGGGTCTTTGCATTACTGATGCAAATTTTCTGTATTGTATCCCCGTGGGTGCATACGCGTGTTAGCTAGACACAGGCAGAACAGAGGATATAGCTGAAATCAGCAGCCCCCCCCCCGACCTGTCAGATACGGTATATTGTCAACCAAGCAAAAGAATCACAATTGGACTATGTGAGGCATTAATTCAAAGAACCATAAAAACACTCAGAGAAAGCGAAATCAACTCAATCTCTCAATCTGAAGTCAGCATTTTAACTACCCTGAAAAGGTAGAGTAACTTTACGTGCTTGAAACGATCATATGTAATTGGACATAATGTATCAATCACATAGCCTTAACAATGACCTAAGAAAATCCCAAACAGGTGTTTTGAAGCGATTACGTTGAATGAATTTCTCAGTTATCCGGTGCCAAATGTAGAACTTTCAATAATTGTCTTTCAACAAAACATAAATCTTTTTCTCGATTCATCTGACATTTCAAGCAAAATAAGGCTAAAAGAGTCAAACTTTTCCAAGACATTCAACATTCAAACTCGCTTTCACCTCTCCATTTTTAGTAGTCCCCTTTTCAAATTTGTCACGGGATTATTCTCCCGGCTGCCGCTAGCAAAACGATTATTTACTTTAAAAAGCATTAAAATAATCTATCTTTTGCATGTTCCTTCCTTACAAAAGAGCCTGCTTGGTTTTCACCCAAACTAAATCTACTTCAAACCATCTGTTTCCTTATTGAATCATTGTCGTGAAGCCCGTTCAAAGCTCCAAATACACCCCCCATCACTGTGTGGCACAACCTAACTATGCAGTCTTCTCCCAGTAATACTGTATAATACAAAGACGAGTTCAAACGACACAAAACAACTTCCATTAGTCGCTGTGAAGCCGTTCACTTACAGGGCGCGTTAATCTATAGCTTTCACGGTAGACAATTTCTTTAGGCCTACATAGCACCTGAACTCTTTATAGTGGTGTATTAAAAAACACATTCTTGCTTGGACTTGGGCACAGACTGTACGGTTGCTTTCTGAGACGGACACTAAATAGAAATTCAGGGAGGGCTCCTTGGTGTGATACCTAGTGAGATTAGGTTCCTTGGTCACACTTTATTTGGTCCCAATGGTCGCTGTTGTTGGGACGCTCAGCAGGTGGTCACATCGTAAGCTGTCGATGTGAAACTGCTTGCTAAGGATAGGGTCAGAATTAGTTAAAGAGTTAGGGTCAGAATTAGTTAAAGAGTTAGGGTCAGAATTAGTTAAAGAATGTGTTAGGGTCAGAATTAGTTAAAGAGTTAAAGAGTTAGGGTCAGAATTAGTTAAAGAATGTGTTAGGGTCAGAATTAGTTAGAATTAGGGTTAGGGTCAGAATTAGTCAAAGAATGTGTTAGGGTCAGAATTAGTTAAGGAATATGGATTAGGGTCAGAGTTACAATTAGTGCTAGGTTAAAGGTATGGGTATAAAGTTACGGGTAAGATAAAAAAGGGTTAGTATTTTCAGATTTTGTCTGAGTGAATATAACAAAATAATATAGCTCCTTGTCCATGGATAACCTAGTAGTTAGAGTGTTGGGCCAGAAACGACAAGGTTGCTGGTTTGAATCCCTAGTAAAACATAAATCTGTCAATTTTCCCTTCAGCAAGGAACCTAACACTAATTGCTCCTGTAAGTTGTTCTGGAGAACATCTGCTGAATTGCAAATAAATTGAGCAATTTTGAAAGGGAAACCCTTTAAATTCATAACTCAGTTACAAATTACAAAAATGTAAAATGTTTAAAAATGTATGTACTCCGAACAAAATATTCTCTTCAACTGTTGTCTGTACTAACTGAGATCAAAGATCAGTTAATGATGTCACCCTGATCAATACAGCCTATGACCTCTAAATACAGTCACAAAATGGTCCAACTGTGACTGAACAGTGGAGGCACCATGGCATTTGCATCGGACTCACAGTGTTCCTCTAACATCACAGAGTACCTCTACATCACAGAGCACCTCTACATCATAGGGCACCTCTAACATCACAGAGCACCTCTACATCATAGAGCACCTCTACATCACAGAGCACCTCTACAACATAGAGCACCTCTACATCACAGAGCACCTCTACATCACAGAGCACCTCTACATCACAGAGCACCTCTACATCACAGAGCCTCCTCAACATCACAGAGCACCTCTATATCACAGAGCCTCCTCAACATCACAGAGCACCTCTAAATCACATCAGACTGTAAGACCACACCTACGTTCACTACCACTGACCTCTGCCGCCTAGAGCCACAGCTAATGGCACCACACTCCATAGGGCACAACCAGCCAAACTGAAACAACATTTAAAAACAATATTAATAATAATTAAAAAAAATATTTTAAATGCTTTGAAATTGAAAAGGAGACCAGGTAATATAACTTCTGATGTTTCAGAATTTTTTTTCTCAAACACTTCCCCAGTGTCAGCTCTCGGGAACCAGTTTTTACAGGGCAGAGTGCTGGTCTCACAGCCTTTATTTACGGCTACAGGATCCACAGCAGATGTCTTCTGTAGTACAACACTGCAAATTCTCCAAATGGTCGACGGACAGATCAACAAAAAGTGAAACTCTGGGAGTCATTATAAACAAAGTCAAGGTGGTGGTGCTATGGAGGGGGGTTGACGAAGGAGGAGGGAGAGGAGGAGGAATTGAAGAAGAGGGAATTTTGATAGGTGATAGATAAACACCGACAATCGTGCAAACTCATAAACCACTCCAGGTCTTCATTGTGGCCTGGGGGTGAAGATTTAAGGGTGAAGAACAGCACATTTTGGAAAAAAAACTAAAGGACAACAAAGCACGGCTTGAGTTAACGTTTACCGTAAATGCCTCCAATGCTAGAATAGCCACTGACTAACATTCAAGCATTCTGCTTGTACCTACTAGGTAAACACAGAGAAAGTCAAGTGAGACCACCCTTCCTTCCAAAGCTAAAATGTTCACTGCTTGGGGCAGATTTTTCCCTCAAAAGACGAGCCAGTATCCAAAGCAGACAGTCAGTGTCTAAACCACAATGTTCTGGCGCAGCAACTAAACAGCACTCTCCACATCATCTATATAAAGCTGCGTTACAGGCCTCGTCAGTCCGTGTGAGAATCGGCCAGCTAAATCCTTAGACGGTGAGTAATATCATCATGTAAGCCTAGACCAAGTGGATGGGCATAGATCAGTCCCTGTAGCCGCGCATCTCTCTGTTTGAACTGTGTCATGTACCCAATGGGCAGGCAGCCAGGCAGGCAGACAGGCAGACAGACAGACAGGCAGGCAGGCAGCCAGGCAGACAGACAGGCAGGCAGGCAGGCAGGCAGGCAGGTACGCAGTCCAGCGGAATGGTTGGGAGGTGGACTGGAACAGGTGAGATACCGGCGTTCATGGTTGTGTGCCAAATGGAAACCCTGTCCCAGAGCACTCTACCTCGAGACAGGGGTCGCTGTTAGCACTCTGTCGGAGAGAAGGCGATATAAAACCACCGAAAAATGATTCAGGCTTTCGCAAGCTCAACATTTCAGACCACTGCTGGAAAATGAAAGTGCCATTACGCAACGCCATATTGTTTATGCAATGAGACTGATCAGAGAGAGTAGTTGCCTGTGTTCTGTACTGCAGTTTGGTGTCAGTGCGGTGGCTTCATATGAGAGCCCTTTACCAATAGGAATGGACAGAATGGCCTTTTGTAATTGAAGGCGAGTGTATAGTTGCTTTTTTACTTCACTGTGAATGTGTGTCTATACAGAACACTATCACAGCAGAACAGTGTCTATTAGAAATGTGTGACACACACACAACAAAAGGCCTGTTTTGTTGTGTACAGGACACAATTTTCATCCGGCATCAGAAGAAAAACACGTGATTGGTTGCATTTCAGCCAGAAAGAGGGCGGAGCTTTTGATTGTGAACGGGCTAGCGAGAACATTGGAGCCTGTTCTCACCATTCGCGCACATATCAACCATTCGCGCACATATTCATACACATATCTGTGTGTATGTGTGTGTGCATGTGTGTGTGTGTGTGTGTGTGTGTATGTGTGTGCGTGTGTGTGTGTCTTCATAATCCAGTCTGGTCTTTGCATTCCACTCATTGGTGGAGGCCAGAGCATCCAGCCCAGTTCTGGCTAATCTGTGAAGAATGTTACTATGTTGTGACACGTGCGTTACATTAAGCCCAGATCTGGGTGATTAATATAACCTGCGACAGCTTAACTTACAGGTAACAGGACCTCACAGCTGAGCCCAGGGCCTCGCTTCATCACACTGACTATAAAAGGAAAACCCCAAAGGCCTCGCCGGGCCAACGAACGAGCCTGAGGAGCCGCCCGAGTTTTTAAAAGAAAATCTAGCATGAAAAGCATTTTATTTCTTTTTTCTCTCTGAAAGGTCTGATCAAATGATGTAGGATATAGAATACATAGGCTCTCTCGTAAGCCACAGTGCCTATTATGAAATGTAGCCTGTGAGAAAAACGCTGTAGTTTAACTCCTGATAAGACACGGTTGGGTGATATTCCACAGAGAACCCCATTCGGTGGGTCCCCTCCGCTACCGACCTTTCTCCTCCTCTCTCCTCCTTCACGCTGCTCCCCAACTTTTTTCCTAATGCGCCCCCCCTTCCCCCACTCTCCATGTCAATGTGGTTCCTTGCCCTAACCTTCAACTCCGGTGCACCGCGCTGGTTCTCCGGCATGTTGGTTGGTTCTCCACCGTGTTGGTTCTGCACCGTGTTTGCTCACCACCTGGGCTGCTGCTGTGCAGAGATTGGCTGAGCAGTGACGGGGGGTGGGGGGCTGAGTTAACCGGCTAGGCCCGTGTTTGCTTAGGTGTCTGTAGGTCTGGCCCGGGGGGAAAGTCCCTGTAGCAGCAAAAAAGCAGCCATTGTGGTGGGAGGCATTATCTTTCACATTGTGAGTTTGTTTCCTGTGGATACACACATTGTTAGCATGGTTGGGGGGGGGGTTGATTGGGGGTGATTGTCACACACACACACACACACACACATATATATATACATATACATATATATATATACATATCTGTGTTTTTTTATATTTTTTGGGACAGTTTATCCTCTGTTTCACAGGAAAGTTGTGTAAGATAAAGAAGACAGTTTTTGCTGAAAGAGATTGGATTCAAACCCACACCACAGTAGAACCTGTACAATGAGTGCCGTGGCTTAGACCACGGGACGGGACCGCACGTTCTGTTAATTACATTACGGCTCAGACGTAATGTTAGCGCTGTACAGTATCGTTACCATACCACTTTCAACATTAGGAGAATGACCAAGGTCTTGGCTTGCAACACAAGTTCAGACAAAACAAACAGAACTTGCAACCGTCAAACACAACAAACAGATCAATTGTTTACTAAATGATAATCGTTTAGTACGTGTATGTGTGTGTGTGTGTGTGTGTGTGTGTGTTTTCTTTAGGTAGAATCACACAGGTTAGTCCCTGATAGAGCATTGTTAGTGTTTCTAAGAAACAACAAAGTATACAAAATGATGCTGACTCTCAGTCGGGAGTCACATGACTCACCGTTTTGACAAGCTCTTAAGGATGTAGTCGAGGATGTCACACGTGTTCGTTCAAGCAAACATGAAGAAACTGATTTGACTAAACATGCAGTAAAACCCCTCCCACTGTTACTACATTTCACCTCTGAAATGAGAAATATCTGTTTGCTTCAACATTCTGCTCCCATCCCTCTCAGGTCTCTGGTAATAATGATCACTGTATGTGTGTGAAAGAGAAACAGAGAGGGAGAGATAGAGTGAGAGAGAGATAGAGAGATGGATAGATTGTGAAAACTAGGGCACCGAAGTCAGTGGTCAACCTGTCCCCTGCTCAGATTCAAGATTCAGAGCCGAGAGGAAAGCACCGAGAGAGGTAAAGAGGAAATAGAAGAAAAAAAAGAATTACAGAGAGAATATTACACCTCGAGAGAATGATGGAGAACAGGAGCAGAGAACAAGAGCATAAGAAAACAGATATCGGAAGAGAAAAACACGGGGAAAGCGAACAGAATCAGCCAAGGAAAAAAAACAACGAAGAAAAGAAAGGAGCACGAACATCAAAAAGAAACGAAATTGGCGACATTGGATAGGAGGAGCGAAAAGAAATGAGACCCCACGACTTCTCTCTCCACCTCATGTCGGGGACTGAAATAAGTGTCAAGAGTTTGGCTGTGCTCTAATGAGACCTGTCAGGGCCCGTTACGAGGCCCTGGCCTCCCCGTGTCCTCGGCAGCCAGGGGACAGTGGTTATTAAGGCCTTAATGGCGTTGCCAGGGGGCCAGATTAGGTCTGGCACAGCATGGAAAACCCTCCTCTCATCTTTTCATTTAGCTCCTTCACTGGAGAATGTACAGCGCAGCATCGGAGACTCCACCAATGACAGAGCTGCTCTGTGTCGTACCTGCACCTGTGAGAGACTGGGGCGGAGGAAAGAGCCCGGCGGATGGGCGGGAGAAAGTGAAAGTGTTAGTCCGGTGACTGGGACGGTGTGACTGGGACTGTGTAACTGTTGACTGGGACGGTGTGACTGGGACGGTGTGACTGCTGACTGAGACGGTGTGACTGGGATGGTGTGACTGGGACGGTGTAACTGGTGACTGGGACGGTGTGACTGGGACGGTGTGACTGGGACAGTGTGACTGAGACAGTGTGACTGGGACGGTGTGACTGGGACGGTGTGACTCGGATGGCTGGGAGGAGCAGGTTGGAGTCATAGGGTGGGTTTCCGGACACACAGAATGTTGAATTTCCTTGCTGTTTTCAGTTTGAAGTGGAATTTGTTCTTTTCTGTTAAAAAACAACTCATGATCCAACTGAATTGCACTTACAAAAACAAACTAATAAGATATAGAACTTGTATGTTACAGAGCAGGTTGTCTATGGTCAGGTCTGTAAAAGCCAAAACAGGTGTGACAAACCAGCAAACGTCAGAACGACCAAAAGATTCAGGTCATTCCTACACGCTTTAAGAGGTATCACATTGTTCGTAATGGCCAATGTAATACCCCTACTGGGCTGGAAGCTCTGCTTCAGCTCTGATAGGCCCTGTGTCTGTTGTCCCACCTCCAGGACTACAACCTGGGTGACCAATGACCAGCAAGCCTCAACTAAGATACTCTTCATCCTTATTCATTACCATCCATTGTCAAACGGAGGTACAAACCCATTTCCAAAAAGGTTGGGATGCTGCGTAATATGCAAATAAAAACAGATTGCAATGATCTGCAAATCATGCAATCCCTGTATTTAATTGAAAATAGTACAAAGACAACATAACAAATGTTGAACCAGAGAAATATTATTGTTTTTGGATTAATTTATTTATATATACACACACAGTGCAGTATATGCCTGTATGCTGTATGCATGCTGCACTGTATATATATAACTCAATACAGTGTGCATAGACTGACAGTGATGATCACAAGCTGGACCTGCACTCCCATGTTTTACACACACAACCCCGGCTTGGACACCAGATCATACATGTCAGACAGCCATGACGTTTTTCCGCATCATTCGTTCCGACCTGAACATTCAACAACATAAGACGCGGTTTGCATCCTGACTTCACTGACTGAAACTACCGTCATGCACGTGGCAAAACGCAACCCGTCGACGGACTCACACATTCTGCCAATAAACAGTCGATGGCGTTTTTCCTTCTCTCCTCTGCACAAGCCATCTACATACGGGACATGTCGAGATGTTAACAGTGAAATGTTCCAGACAGGAGAGAGTTAAGTCTCTTATCTCGGGTCTCCAGAAGACATTCCTACTAGAGGCCACCATCCACCAGCTTCCTGCCTTCTTAACCAATGGCCTATTTTTATCTCGCTTGCAGCTCTAGAATACCAAGGGCAGCTCGGGCAGCTTTTTCCTTGTCACTCGCACGTTTCCTGTCATTCTCACGTTGACATTTCACTTCGGCTTTACATTCGACTGGCTCCCCCTTTCGACAGGTCATGACCTTTTGATTTTACCAAACTGTTCCTATTTGAATATTTCACCGCAAGTCTCTGTGCCCTTTCACTGTTAGGTGGAGCGTCGGGTTTCTCCCTGGGTTCGTTTGCGACCTCTCCCGGCACAGTTCTGTTTTTGAAGTTTAAACCCTGCCAAAGAAATCATGGGTTTCAGTTTGTTTTGGTCTGGTTGAATGGCATTTATAAGGCAGAATGTCACACCCCTATTAGGCCACACCTAGTCTTGGGATCTGACCCAATTGGTACATATTTTAATAATCCAGCATCAATAACCAAGCAACCGGCATCAATAATCCAGCAGTTATCAAAGAAAACAACCCAACTAACGGTGCCAAACCCTGCAGCCCAGCCGCTGGGTCATCCAAAGGACCAAGCACTGTGGTTTTGTTAGCGTTTAGAGACGCCTCCCTCTTAATTCTGCAGCAAATGAGAGACACAGAGGACGTCCGCGCGCCACGGCCCCCCCCCCCACGGAGGCCAAGAGGGCAGGGGGGCGTGAGTGCAGGCGCTGGGGTCAAAGCACTCCGTCGGCAAACTGAACGGTGCCGCACTCAGGCTGCCGCTGTGACGTCGTCCGGTGACGTCGGGCGACAAGTCAAACATGGACTCACAGTGAAGGTGTCCCTGGGACGCTCCAGGGCTCCGGTCGACATTCTTTCACATGACGTAATGCTGGTGGAGCGTCATTTCAGGTCTCGTGAAGGGGTTTATTAAGCCTTAAAGTTGAGAACTTTGTTGCTTATTTTTGCTCAGTCTCACATGCATTTGTGAATGTCAGCCCTATTCCCCTCCTTCTAAAAGGCGTGAGGTAAATGGTATTGAAGGCCTGTCGGACTACAGGAGCAGAACATGTCCAACTGACTAAGAGACTCTTTCTGCACTGTATCTCTTAATCTCTGTGGGCGTGTGTGTTTTTTGTATGTGTATGTTTATTTGAACGCAAGCATGTCTGTGCACATGCATAGTTGACAATGTGTGTATCCATGTGGGTAAGCGTGATTGTGTGTGTGTGTGCGCGCATTATTGAATGCATGTCTGTGTGTGAGTGTGTGTGCCCTATCCAGTAGGCTTAGAGCACTGAAGACTGCAGCCATGTGAGAACAGTTCACGTGACAAAGTCAGATAGAGGCTGTCTTCAGTCAGGCTCCAGTCAGATGGAAAGGCTATAATCAACCAACAAATCAGAAATCAGTCAAGGATCCATGACCCTCCCCTACCCCCTCCATAGAACTCTGTCTGTGTGTGTGTAATTCATCTCAGGTACCTCCATGTGCGTCTTCATGGGGGAAAAAAAAAAAATTAATTCAATACTTTTGGACAAATAAGCAAATCTCTACAGTAACCTCTTTTTAAACTGTGCTGGCAGCAAAGCCTTTTATAAAAACTGAAATATTGCCACACCACACTTTTCAATTTGCATTGGAGTGTGTGTGTGTGTGTGTTGTGTGTGTGTGTGTGTGTCTGCGACTGTGCGGCATGCACAAACGCGTGCACGCACACACGCACGCGCACACACGCACGATGCAGTTAATGCACACGTGCGTGTGAAACCATCTGTGTTTGCAACTGTGCATTGTTCTGTACTCATGCATGTGCGTGCATGCGTGTGTGTGTGCGTAACTTATTTATTTGGCCATGGCTGAGAGAGAGAACCACCTGGTGTGTTTAATATGTGCTGAACAGTGGGGTCATTGTGTAAGCTGGGTGATATTGTACTGACCGACCCACTTGGGGCGCTGGCTCTGGGCTAACACTGCTCCGTTATGTCTGGGACATCTGGCAGGCCTGAGGCACTGAACTATGACTGAGTCCGTTCCACAGAAAGAAAAACACGTCTGACGGAGAAACCCAGACACATTCTCACCTCCGTCGACCCAAAGAGAAAGAGCTGAACCTAGGTGTTCAGCGAAAAAAAAATCAAATTGAGATTTTATTGTATTGTTTCTTTGACTGCTACATGGGAAGTCTGGAAAAGAGCCAAGGGTCTGTATCCCTCTCTTTCTCTCCCTCTCTCTCTCTCTCTCTCTCTCTCTCTCTAAAGCTATCTTTTAATTTGCTGCCGAGATTTCAGGGCTGTGGTACCCTGAGAGGATTGCACAGCAGAAATTTTCAAAGGAGATTGAGTGATAAGTTGCGTGGCTTTAAGCCGAACATGTTTATTTTTAATGTCATTTGCGTAAACGATTGGGTTTTCATGATCCCGTATAGCTTCTCTAAGCAACAGACGGCACTGAAAGGGTTTACTTGTACATATCATGTGCCGGAGGGGAGAAAGAACGTGCCTTTTAGAAATCACCTATACAACCACAGAACGCACAAACCAAATGCTGCAATTTTAGTGTCACGTTTTAGTATGTAGAGCTGAAATCCAATGAAATAAGAGCGTTGTGTTTTATGTAAATGAGTGCATTCTGAGCTGTGAAAATGAGCCAAGGATACACAACATTTTCCCTGGGGAAAAGGAAATTATTCAAAACAGATGAAGCCACAATTTGCAACAGTGGGAAGGAAAACTATTATTTTCAGTTTTTAAAATTCATGTTTCTGCAAAAGAAGAAACTTCTAGTGGTTGCTTTGTAGTAATAGAATCATTTCAAAGGCTGAATTATTTTCTACTCATTTCTCTTCCAGATTACCCTAAGGCTGTATTTGAAAAATGATACAAAGACAACACCAACCAACCTCATGTATACCAAAAGGCAGACAAAAACATACTTCTACTTAGATGAAACTGTAACAACTAAACCAATTCAAAATGCAACCACCTTTGTGAACTGTCATTTCCATTTTTGCCAAACTGCACAACAGCAATTCCAACATCCTGGGGAGAATTTTATTTGTTAAGGAAAGGCAATTGCCAAAGAACATTGAATCCTTGGTCCTTGTTTTATTTTCCATGTAATTAAATCAGTTAATAAAAAAAGATGTAAACTCGCAAATGATTTAGAGAAAATTAGCATTTTTAATCACAGTAGATTACTTTAATAACTCAATAAATCTGTGGCAGCTGGAGCGTCTGTGAATGTTGTCACAGCCACTTAGTTCTGCAATTGCAACCAATATGGCCTGATGAAAATCAGCCACAGAGAGGGAGAGAAAGACAGGAGAGAGGGAGAGTGAAAGAAAAGAAATAAGAAAATAACACAAAGAGGAGCAAAAGGATAAATTAGGGAGAGCAGAGAAAGAGAGTGAGAGAGAAAGAGGGGAAGAGAGAAAGCCAGAGATGAGAAAAAGATGAAGGGGGAGAGAAAACAAGCGAAGCCTCTGAAGCGACAGAGGGCTTGCTCCTCTCAGAGACAACCACCGCCCACAGCTATTAACTGATAATCCTCAATTAGCTCAGCCTTCACCTTAAGATGCATGAAGCCTCTTTAACGTGCTGTCTCCCTTGTGCTTTGGTCTTTGTAAGTGTGCAGCCTAGCATGCTACGCTAAATACAGCACTGCAGAGCCTAGTCATGGAAGGCTGTGGCCTATTGATACTGTTAGCATGCTACGCTAAATAAAGGACTGCGGAGCCCAGTCACGGAAGGCTGCAGTGTATTGATACCGTTAGCATGCTAAGCTAAATCCCTATGCTTTACACTTTACAGTACAGAGGAGACTCATCATGGAAGGCTAGGCTATAACCTGTAGCCTAGAGCTATTGTGGCATGCTACCTTAAAATTCCCATGATCTTTTCTGCATGGAGGAGACTATTAATAGAGGACTCATAATAAAAATAATAACAGTAATATTAATAAACAGAAGAAACACAATAGGGTTTCACCAGTGAACTCCTGAAACCCAAATAATAATGGCGAGGCCGTACAGCATAGCCTGAAGCAACTGAAGTAAACAGGGCTAAATCTCGATGCTCTTCACTATCCTAAGAAGGCTACTCATGGAAGCCTAGTCCACACGGAGCGCCATTTAATTATTACAAAAAAGTGCTGGATTTCTCTCCCTACTTATACTCTTACTGATGAGACATACATGGGTGAGAGAGTTATTCATGGCACAAACTCCCTGTCAACCTCCCAAAGAAACTGAAAGCTGAGCAAGCAAATGCTTTATCGTCTCATCCTGGTCATGGGGAGTGAAATTGGTTCAAACAGAGGAGCCCAGCAGTGCCCACAGTCCCACTAGAGAGAGAAAGAAAAGTGTGTGTGTGTGCTTGTTTTTATTACCTTGTGGGGACAAAATGTCCCCATAAGTATAGTAAAACCTGAAAAACATGCCTCGTGGGGACATTTTTTAGGGCCCCATGAGGGGAAAGTCAATTTCCGGCTCAGGGTTTAGGTTTAGGGTCAAACTTACAATTAATTTTAGAGTTAGAATTGGGGGTTCTTTAAGATCCAGGCATTGTTGGTTAAGTTTAGGGTTAAGGTTAGGCATTACATCTAGGTAAAGTTCAGGCATAAATGTTACTTTATTGAGGTTAAGGTTAGGGTTAGGTTTAGATTAGGGTTAGGTTTAGGGTTAAGATTAGGGCAAGGGAACATGCAATTTTGTTTTTCTGGGCCCCATGAGGTTATAAAAACAAACGTGTGTGTGTGCGCATGCGAGTGCACAATTCAGAAGCCAAATTTATGGCTAGTTGAACTGAATAGAAATTAAAAACGGCCTGGCGCAGTTGAGTGCTTTAGTTGACGTAACTATTTGTCTCATACAACCGCTGTCGAGATACTGGAGCACACTTCCTAGTTGGTTTTGGGTCGAGTTCAACTATAACAGCCTTTTGCTCAAACACGAACATTCAATAGTAAATCCATCTAGCCATTGCTTCTGCACACTTCATCCACAAAGCCTACCGCACCTAAAAGGCAAAGAAAGAAGAGTCACAAAACCTGTGCAGTGTGGGAGTTAGGATATGAATTTGAATAAAATTTGTTTAAAGTCTCAGTCAACTTAACACGTCATTAGATTTCATAACTCCCTTTAACCGAGGAATCAAGACAGTCGTGGTCAGTAGCCTTTTTGGAATAATGAGTCAATCAAACATCCATGCAAAAGAGTAGGTTTGTATTGTGTTTTGGGGGGGTGGATGCCGGGATTTTTAAATCTTTTCCGATGGGGTCAAATATACCAGTCTGTAAGCTTGGGGGAAGGTCATCACCCCCCAGTCCAACCCCAAATATATACCCTCACATATATGACTACACAGCTTCCATTGCGAGTATGGTAGCTGACAATGCTTTATTTGCATGCAATTAACATACATTGACGTATACTACTGTGCATTCTGTCCCTGGGAGAACTGTTCAGGCTTGCGGCATGAAACAGATGCATGCTTGAATTTTCACACCTGGAGTCATTCCCCCTCATCCACAGAGGAAGCAGCGTCTTTCTTTCTACTGGTGCAGTGATGGAGCTGTTTGAACTGCAAAAAAGGCTAAGAAGCTCGGTGACGACTCCACGATAGGCTAGTGCCGTTGGCCTGTGTGGGCAATTCTGCTCTTCTGCAGTGGGAAACCCCCTATTAGGCCCTGTGTGCCAGCATCCATTAACCATGAGTCCAAAAAGACATCAGTAAATTTCCTCACGCTACATGCGGTGTGTTCTGAGAGGAGTTCCAGTTTGATTTGTCGGGTCTCTCTCAGGCTCCACGCGGAGCTATGTTAAAATGCTCTCTAAAGGAGCTCTCCCATTCCTTTGAACAACCCCACAACCATGGGAAACTGCTTTTTCAAGGGAAAGTGAACAACATTGCTAAGCAAACCCCAACAATAATGTGTTTAGTGTGTCTGTTTTAATTTGTTACAGGACGCAAATCGATACATTTTATCTCCATTGATTTTTAATGTCTGAGATGTTGCACTACGAGGCTAACCCATAGTCCCCAGTTCTGCTATGCATCATTGCAAAGACAAAGTTGCAGACTGTTCCCCATTTTTGAACCACTGATAGATATCAACCTCATTACCTCGATCAGTGAAGCACTTTGACAATATCAAAGCAATAGCTACTACCGCATACTGCAGTCTAGAGCTTTTAGTCTGCTTGAAATATCAGATCATTATTATTTCATAGCATATTATATACCATGCGCATTGGGTGTGAAGAGATGCATTCCACATTCAATATACCTATTATTATTTCGCATTCAAATCACAACGTCGATGTATTTTCCAGGGTTTAGGTTCAAATCACTGACATTATCGCACTTCTACACACCACCCACAGCCCATCTTTGTTTGAGCGTTTTGGCGAGACAGCAAAAAGAAAAAGGAAACTAATCCTATACATTACTGAGATGTGAGGTTGTCTTTAGCATAAAGGGCTATCACATGAAAGCGTTGTGGCACACACTGGATACCCCAAAGGCTCATGGGAGCTTGCCCATCCGCCCTCTGTCAGCACAGCTCCGCTGGGAGAATAAGGAACAGCGGTTCCACTGATACGCGGCATTTGATTCACATTAGCAGGTTTTCACCATGCGGATGTTTACTCACGCCTTTACATCTGCTTAACACAGAGAAAGACCCCTCCCCAGCCCTATCACCTCGCATGTTAAGCGCACATACACCACGTCTTTCCTCGCATTAACAATGAAAACAGTAAGGCAACAGTTAACGTCTCTCCACGGGAAAAGAAAACAAGACCTGCGTTAATTGGAATTGCAGATGCTCTGTAGACAGAAAAAATATTCTGAAAATGAGCAAAAAGCAGAGTATACTAATTATTATTTATGCCACTTCGTCTTATGTAGTCTTCTCTGTGGGTTTGGTTCAATATGTATTTTGCAGAGAACTAATAGCTTAATGATGAAATTACTGTGTCTGACTTATGTATTCCCATGTACTCTCCAAGGATTAAATCCCTCAGTAAGGTATAGGAGGTGTATTTTTTCTCTGCCAACAACTCTGTGACTAACACTAAAATAGCACTGGAGTTGATTTGACAGGACATGTACAAGGAAAAGCTATTATTGCAGCAAGCCGGGTGATTCGGAAAGAATGGTTTGACTGGATCCATTTGCAGATCGCACATTTGCTGATCCGTGGTGATTTTAATGTGTCTGTTCTGCAAATCACACTCTGTATCACACACATTTGTGAATATGAATCTACAGAGGCCTTTTGGTTCCTTTAAACGCCATTATGATGTCATCTTCACACCACAAAGTGCTGGCTTGAACCGTGGAGCTATTTTGGACATTGCCTCAAAATTATAAAGAAAAACATGGTGAGATTGAAAAAAGACTCCGGAATCAAAACAGCCCCAGTACCACAAGGAAATATTTTAACACATTTCTGAAGAAATGGTTTTGTTTATTTTAAATTCACACCAATTAAGAAAGCAAATTTTTATTTGTCTTTATTTGGTATCCATCTTAAACTTGCAGTTAATTAGTTTTGAACTGGCATTAAATATATAGTTTTGGGATGTTGGATAAAATCGTTCAGATTAAATCATGGATACCATTTCTTATTTCTATGCATGCAGTTTAAAGCAGTTTAAATGGTTAGCTTAGCACAATTGCTGGTAGCCTTTGGTGGGTAATAGCTAACTACTCTTAAAAGCAGAGGAATACACCTTTTAACTACTCAGAAGTTAGGTGGTTGATAATTTATATTCTTAAAATATGGAAGGTCATGTTCCTGATATTAACTTGAGATAAAAGCACATTATATAATTTTCACAACATTTAGGCTATAACAAAGCCTCAGATTATTATAATTATAATTCATAAATAATAATACATTGAACTTATATAGCGCTTTTCTGGGACCCAAAGATGCTTCACATCTGGTACAAAACAAACAAACAATTATGATTTTAAATTATTAGTACATTTCCTAACACCAGGAAAATTGTGCAGAAATGATGCTGGAAGAAAATTGTAGGACACTTTTATATTAAACTTCTCAAAGAAGTTAGGATAAAGCTCTGGAGACAGCTTTACTATAGGTGGGGAGCAATACACAGGAAGATATGGACCTGGAATGCAACCTGCAGGATAGACTACACAAATAGGAATTCCAAACCACATGTTGCATAACATTAGCTAAAATGCCAAGCTAGCTGTTACGTCGTTAGCTCCTTAAGTCTAAACATAGGAAGCTCTGTCTCTCTTGCACCACTAACCTAGGATAACACTGTTCACTCAGTTATCGTTATATACCACAGGTAGGATAGGTTATATGAACAGCAATTCCAAACCAAACATTGTAGACAGCTAGGTGTTGTCCAGTTTGCGGCTTAGGCTATCTACAGTTGTGAATACATTGTTTCTGCTATTCACCTTGTGGATGCTAGAGGAAGGAACTACCAATTTCTTCTTTGACCAGCTTTCTAAACACTGACAATGGTAAGAATTATCCTGCCTTATTTATCATATCTCATGTGTGACATTTAACCATGTCTTGTGTGTGATATGAAAATGACCCAAACAAAATCTAGGTTAAAGAAAATGTTATTTACAGCTCTCTAAGGTCTGCAATAACTGGGCTGGAATGGAAAAAGAAGACTGCTGACGCATTATCCAATTTCAAAATGGCAGTCGGTCCACTATGATAACTGAGTAGGTTGAAAGCCCGAATTAGTTCCTCAGATTGGGAACCACTAGCCTGGAGCATGTTTCAGTCATATAGACGCTAGGCAGCAGTTGAACCTTTCTGGCTGCACTGCGCTCCCCTCTGAAAATCCCACAGGTCTATCTGTGAACACGGTGGAGTTCCAAACACCTTACAGACATGGTCATAAGCAAGGCTTGTTGTTATTTAGAAATCGTGTGGTTGAGGCAGCCATTTTGGGTAGTTTATTAGCACGCTGCATCAATCTGCTGTTAGCAGAAGGAGCTAAATGCAATATGTGAGCACTGACAGCAACTTTAAGTGTATTTCAGCTTCACAATAGTTCGAAACACATGTATAATAGAAGAGAAATCTAAATAAGTTTAGAGGATTCATACTTGGCACAAAAGCCACACGTAGCCTACCTCTGATATGTCCATGTGGAAGCAGAGGAGAATCACTCATGTTGAAACTCATTTAAAGTGCACAATGCAAGCTGCACAAATATTACAAATAAGTGCCTTTTTCATTAAAGTGTTTTAACATCGTACCCTATACATCCTTGGAAAAGAGGAGAAAATGTTAGCATGTCGGCATGTGGCCAAACCCTTTTACTGACATTCCAAATGCACACTAGCTCAACTACATACCAACTAATCTATGCTGTTCTTTTCATGTCAACAGCGTCCTTGACTTCTTGTGGGTAATTGAAATAATTCGCAGACTCCCATGGTCGTGCATAACAGCATAAAGGGAACGTCACACACTAACATTTCATAGACTAGAGTCCAATGGGGCTGTTTTAGTCAATTTGTAACTTCTACAGAATGTTCTGATTAGCTTCCTTTGAACACAATTAAAATAACTTTGTCGTACCTAGGAAAATAAATTGCCTGCCAAAAACCCACCTGATTAAGAAAGTCTGGTATCAGTGAAAGCTGACAAAAGGTTACCGTTATTTCATACGCCCCAATTTGTACAGTTTCACATACAAAAAAATGTCATTTCAACATTTCAATTGATTCTCATCTGAGTCCTTGGTTTGTATCAGATAATATATGAGGCAGAGAAAAACAACAGCTTAAGGAGCCAGGATGTCAACGTTTCATACAGCCAAGCAGTGAAAGGAATTCCTATAATCACTTACATCATTCACACTGACCCCCTGACAGAAGGAAAACAGCCTAAATTCACTATTCAAAGCGTTCCACTTAGCGCTTTGTCCCCGGGTGACAGTGCCTTCATCATTTCCATCATTACCGAGCCATAAAGTAGAACAGGACTTTTGATTGATTTGATCTCCCTGATGAAACATCAAAGGAATGTTTAACTGAGCGAACTGGCAAAGTGTTAATAGTCCCTCCAACTATTTTTAACTGGTAAGACAAACATTAACCTCAGAGTCCCTCTCGTCTACAAACAGGCAATTATGGTATTGCAAGCACATAACATCCACTGGAAGTTGAGCACACGTCTTTGCGCTGCTCAACGCTGGGACCCGAGGCAATTGAAGTAACCGGCATAATATCAGTCACCCTCCAGCCGTTTTAACACTAACTCTTATTTGAATTGGGGTGTAATTATATCCTGCAAGCAACGTGGTGCAAAGAAAACAAGACACTGAATTTACTCAGCCAATGTTGGTAATTGATTCTGGGTTAAGTCCCAAGAATGTTAACAGACAGCAAACATTTTTGTTTTTACTAATCAGCCAGATAACGCAATGAAGCTGTTTTAAATTAAGCATGAAAAGAGTTGTGTAGGGGAAAATCCTGTTCTGACAGCCAACTTAAAAGTGACTGCATTAAGTATTTCTACCTACACACTCATACTGTCGGCACACAGTTCCCGGAGAGCAGCGCCAAAACGGCAGTGCCTTTGTGTCAAAGATTATGTGAAACCAGCGAGGGGAGAGCAATGTCTTGTTGGAAGTGTGAACGCACTCCATCTTGGCTACACCAACATGTTGCATCCCAACCCAGCAAGAGTAGGGCAAGGAGGAAGAATATCAACTCAACATCAATATCACACTTCGAGAAGAACACAGTAACCAAGCCAAGAGAGAACAATTCTAACAAACCACACAAAACAGATGCCTTTAGCTAGACCTGGCTGAACGAGCACCAACCCACATGCTACACAGACAGGAATACCATACAGCTGGCCCAAACTGGGCAGGGAGACATGACAGAGGACCAAACCAATGTGGGTACAGGCTCATTGGGCAGCCTTAAGTCACAGCCCGGTAGCATTCCGAGGGCAGAAGTATACTGTGAGAATGTACTGAATGTAGTGATGTGATCAACACAGCTCCTGAGGCCTACACTACGAAGCAGGATTTGGGGTTAACGAGCTAGCTTCAGGTTGAACCCTGGGCTGACAGTGACACAACGGTGGTTCACTTGTTACCGGGTTACATCACCATGATAACTTCAGAGCAGGTTATATTCGAGATAACAGATCAACACGTATAAAAGCACCGCCAACTGACCAAACAATTCTCGCTTGAATATGGCGGCACCATTCTTCGAAGATCCCGTGGAGCTCAGTGCGCGGATAGTGAGAGGGTCTCTTAGAAAAGCAAGAATATTCAGAGACCGACAAAACCCGTTGGCTTTCTCTGATGAGTATCTTTATGAAAGATATAGATTCTCAGCGGAGGGAATTAAGTACCTTTGTCAGCTTCTTCAGCCCGTATGTTGCCAGTGTGACACATTGAAGTCGTGCGCTTACAGTTCCACAGACTGCATGCATAGCGTTACAATTTTTTTGCTACAGGTAGTTTGTGTGCTGTGGGTGATGTGGAGAACATAAGCAAAAACACAGTCTGCTGCGCAATTCGCTAGGTGGTTCTTGCTTTAACAGATCTACTTGATAAATGTGTTGTGTTCCCAGGCCACTTGCCCACGCAAACTATAAAAGAGGGCTTTTATGAAATAGCAGGTAGACAATAACGTATGTTGACTACTTAATCTATAAATAATGTAGACCCTATGACGTTTACTGTTTTATATTAAAGGCACTACTCCTTTCATAGGGTTCCCAGAGTGATCGGTGCCATAGATCGCACCCATATTCCGATAACAGCATCGCTGGATGAGAGTGATGGCAATTTTGTTAATCGCAAGTCATTCCACAGCATCAATGTTCACGTGTAAGGATAGTCATTGTTTGGTCGTACTGGTACATTGCCTACATGGACACCAATGGTTTTCAGGAAAAGCAGTAGGCTGGACAATTAAAGGTAATTCCTTTTTAGCACCTATAGAAATATTCACAGAGGACAGGTGTCACAGTTGGACTATCTTTCTCTCCACCATGGAGTCCTTTCAAATGCACATTGAAGTTTCACTTTTTCACTTGTTATATTTATTTTTTATTTGCTCCCAAGACGCTTAACACTGCCAGGGTTGCAAATGAAAGAATACAGCAAAAATTGTCTTACACGCCATAAGAATTAATCAAAGCAACAACATAATTAATTTAATGGTGTGCACAATTGTAATTATAGTCAGATCTAGTTGTACCTTAATGATGGGGCAGTGATATTGATAAGCTTTGTAAATTAGGCATTTACAGTCGGCAATTTTTTTGCTAGCTTTCCTTCCTGCTTTTGGCAGCAGCAACAGTTGCTTTTATATACATATAATTCTATACATATATATATATATATATATATATATATATATATATATATATATATATATATATATATATATATATATATATATATATATAAATATATATATATACATATATATACAGTATCTCACAAAAGTGAGTACACCCCTCACATTTTTGGAAATATTTGATGATATCTTTTCATGTGACAACACTGAAAAAATGACACTTTGCTACAATGGAAAGTAGTGAGTGTACAGCTTGTATAACAGTGTACATTTGCTGTCCCCTCAAAATAACACAACACACAGCCATTAATGTCTAAACCGCTGGCAACAAAAGTGAGTACACCCCTAAGTGAAAATGTCCAAATTGGGCCCAAAGTGTCAATATTTTGTGTGGCCAACATTATTTTCCAGCACTGCCTTAACCCTCTTGGGCACGGAGTTCACCAGAGCTTCACAGGTTGCCACTGGAGTCCTCTTCCACTCCTCCATGATGACATCACGGAGCTGGTGGATGTTAGAGACCTTGCGCTCCTCCACCTTCTGTTTGAGGATGCCCCACAGATGCTCAATTGGGTTTAGGTCTGGAGACATGCTTGGCCAGTCCATCACCTTTACCCTCAGCTTCTTTAGCAAGGCAGTGGTTGTCTTGGAGGTGTGTATGGTGTCGTTATCATGTTGGAATACTGCCCTGAGGCCCAGTCTCCAAAGCGTGGGGATCATGCTCTGCTTCAGTATGTCACAGTACATGTTGGCATTCATGGTTCCCTCAATGAACTGTAGCTCCCCAGTGCCGGCAGCACTCATGCAGCCCCAGACCATGACACTCCCACCCCCATGCTTGACTGTAGGCAAGACACACTTGTCTTTGTACTCCTCACCTGGTTGCCACCACACACGCTTGACACCATCTGAACCATATAAGTTTATCTTGGTCTCATCAACCCCAGGACATGGTTCCAGTCATCCACGTCCTTAGTCTGCTTGTCTTCAGCAAACTGTTTGTGGGGTTTCTTGTGCATCATCTTTAAAAGAGGCTTCCTTCTGGGACGACAGCCATGCAAACCAATTTGATACAGTGTGCGGCGTATGTTCTGAGCACTGACAGGCTGACCCCCCACCCCTTCAACCTCTGCAGCAATACTGGCAGCACTCATACATCTATTTCCCAAAGACAACCTCTGGATATGACGCTGAGCAGGTGTACTCAACTTCTTTGGTCGACCATGGCGAGGCCTGTTCTGAGTAGAACCTGTCCTGTTAAACCACTGTATGATCTTGGCCACCATACTGCAGCTCAGTTTCAGGGTCTTGGCAATCTTCTTATAGCCTAGGCCATCTTTATGTAGAGCAACAATTCTTTTTTTCAGATCCTCAGAGAGTTCTTTGCCATGAGGTGCCATGTTGAACTTCCAGTAACCAGTATGAGGGAGTGTGAGAGCGATAACACCAAATTTAACACACCTGCTCCCCATTCACACCTGAGACATTGTAACACTAATGAGTCACATGACACCGGGGAGGGAAAATGGCTAATTGGGCCCAATTTGGACATTTTCACTTAGGGGTGTACTCACTTTTGTTGCCAGCGGTTTAGACATTAATGGCTGTGTGTTGAGTTATTTTGAGGGGACAGCAAATTTACACTGTTATACAAGTTGTACACTCACTACTTTCCATTGTAGCAAAGTGTCATTTCTTCAGTGTTGTCACATGAAAAGATATAATCAAGTATTTGCAAAAATGTGAGGGGTGTACTCACTTTTGTGAGATACTGTATATATATATATATATATATATATATATATATATATATATAGCGTTATGATATATATATATTCTTCTTAATTCTCTAAAATGATCGTTTGCTCCTCTGGAATGAAATATGCGGCTCTGGTCGACTTGTCCATGTTTGCGATTGGTCATATGGTGCAAAGACTCATCGCTAGATTGGAAAAACCTGGGTTGATTTAACAAATTGATAACCACCGTCGTGACACCGCTTATGCAGGACTGCGGTTGTTTGGCTTAGAGAAGCCAGCTAACGAAAATAAATCCTGGGCATGCTGAACTTGCTTTGTAGCATAGGCCTCTGGTTACTACTGAAAAATAAAAACAAAAAATAAAACACACAATGTATATATACACTGACTGACTAACCCGCATTTACAAAAACACAGGAAATTAATTTTCATTCGAATGCACTGTCCAATTTGCTGCGCCTCGTAGGGAACTATCCTTCACCGGGGAAGGATTTCGCCTGTTTATCTGAGGTTCACCTCATCTCAGTTCTCACTCAATGGCACTGTGTCATTTTAGCCTAGTGAACATTTCAATCAATATGACTGTGCTGTACTTGTAACGTTTACGGTCTTTCTCAACCATTGCGCGCCATCAGATCGTGCTTCGGGCAGTCCCACTCCTGGTGGGTAAAGGTGCCCGGTGAGAAGCCGTGGCCACATCTGAGACAACTAATTACACGGACGGCCAGCTCTGTATTTACCATACGACTTGGACCCTCCCAAACGGACTGAATGAGACGAGGGGAGGGGACATTGGTCGTGTGGGGCGGGGTCAGGGAGCGGAGGGGATAGGGCGGGGAGGGGGGAATTCTGGGAGGGTCAGCCTGTGTACTCAACCAGGCCCAAGGCACTTAGCAGGGCCGGCGATAGCCAGTTATCCCCGCTGCGTATTTGCACAGGACATGCCACGGGAAGCTAAGACAACTGTTCTTGTTTGCCCAGCCTCGCCGGTCTGCTCTTAATACACCCGACAGCTGCATTTTCCCACTCCGTCGACGGTTTGTTTATCGCTCTTCTACACATTCATCCTATGAAATCTGGGATGGCCGCAATCACTCCTGACTTTCCTGGAAAACTCGCCGGGAAGACGTGGGAGTGTGGTGAGATGTCAAAAAAAGGTCACATCACTTTTCTCGCACAGGCACGTACAATAACACAAAATGGAAATTTGGGGGAAAATCTGGTCCACATCGGCTGTTGCTTGTACCTGTTATCCCCCCCCCGCCCCTGAGAGAGATAGGGCTTGGACTTCTAAGTGTGGCTGACACTTCTTCAGTTGGCAGTACATTTTTCACTCATTGTTTGGCACCAGGATTGAATCCCAAATGGTGCACTGTTTCCTAAATAGTCACACACTCGTTTAGACCAGACTCCCGGGGGCAGCTCATGGGGCCAGACTCTGTGAGTAGCCTCAATCTCTCTCATCACCAGACTGAACTAAGTATGAGATTAGCGCCATCCCTCCCCAAAATATCATCAGAGTATCATATGTATCAAACTACCGACCATTTCAGAGACTACAGGTAAACCAGTAGATTGGCTTCCTCGTTGAAAGTTGTTATGCGAAACAGACTGTATTGCAGAGGTGTTTGCTGAGAGCAGAGTGACAACGTGCACTCTCAGCAAGGTGTGATATACTGGTGTGTTCCTGTGAAAACCTGGGGCTGTGTCTCCAATCACGCAAATCGTTTACATTTCAGGGTTAAAGAGTGGAGGTGGTGATAGTGAACTAGGCCGACGGCTACGACGCAGTGTATACCTGGCTGATTCTTCCACTGTCACGTTACAACAGGGTCTATAGTGCATTGTTGATGTAAAGATATGGTTATGACGCAGGCTTCACAGATGTTATATCTAGCCATACTGACAGGAGGTTAACACTTTGCGACCAAAAATAAAAACAGAAAACCGCAAGCATGCATCCTGAATGTAACACTGACTGTGTACAGTATTGCTGAGTTGCTTTGGTGAAACAACAACACTTCCACATTACATACAATAATTGCCATTTTGTTGTGTGCAGTGCTGTTCGACTGGGTATTTGGAGAGACAAGCGTACTTTGGGCCTTGAAACAGAGAGGCCCGTTAAAGGAGGGCCCAGTTAAAGGAAGGCCCAGTTAAAGGAAGGCCTGTGTTCTGGGAAGGTGGATCCCTCCGGCAGTCAAACGAACGAACCTGTGAAAGTCGGTTGCTGTGAACTGCCATCAGGGTTTTCCCCCTTCTCGATGCAGACTGAGTGAGGAAACGGTTAAGTTTGGTCCCACCAAGCAGATTCTCTCTCTTTTTCTCTCTGTCTTTAACCGCTCACTCACTTTTTTTCTCTCCTCCTTTTAGTCAGATCCATCAATCAGCATTTTCTGCAGTTTGGGTTTGAACCACCCCAAGTGCACTAAAACAATAAGCGTTTGTCTTTCATGTGACTATCTGGTCTGGAACACATCTGGAGACAAGGCTCATTTTGGTTTTCACATCGCTGAGTGACATTACAGACACTGAAAAGTAAAGTGCACCCAACCCCACCCTCTCCCCTGCCCTCTCCCCTCAAAAATCCTTGCCCTACCCCCCCCCCGACCAATCAGGAATATAAACTTTGTATAGAGCAATTGTAAGGGGGGCGGGAGAGAGAGAAAGAGGTACGGAGTGAATGTTGAAAAGAAAGTGGGAGAGAGGAGAGTAGGAGAGAGAAAAAGAGACAGAATGAGAGAAAGAAAGAAAGAAAGAAAGAAAGGGAGAGAGGGAAAAGAGAAATAGGAATGGACAGAATGAGAGAAAGAGAGGGAGAGGGGGAAACAGACAGGGACAGAGAGAAAGAAAGAGGGAGAGAGGGAGGGAAAGAGAGAAAAGTGGAAGAGCTAAAGAGGGAGAAAAAAAGTGGCACTGCTTCCTGAGGGGTATCGATTTAAGCACTCGGACAACCCCCCCACCACCCACACACACACACACACACACACACACACACACACACACACACACACACACACACACACACACACACACACCAAGAACAGGAGCGCTTTAGATCAGGAGGCCGGAGGTCAGTTTCTACACTGTGTGCTTCGACAGCAATGACAATAATGACAGATAATATTACTTTGTGACAACAGAGCGATCAAACAAAAATCACCACGTAGACCTTTAATTTCTTCAGCCATTACAAAATTTGTTTAGAATTCACTTCCTGTGCAGTATTGCCGTGACGCGTGCAAATTATCTTCAATGACCGACGCAAACTCGTCCTAACGCACCACCCAATTGCAATTAATCCCAATTAACATAAAGAGTGTCTGAAGCTGTAATTGGAATAACAAGAGGACTGCATGGCAATCTCAACAACATGCACCGTCGGGTGTCACAAAGCCAAGAGGACTCCACTTTGGATGCAGCTGATCAACCGAGCCACTCCACCTACTCTGAGACGACGGTGACGCTAAACCGCACACACACGGCGAGAGCTTCACACGGCGACGGTGCGAGAGTTCCACTCTGAGACAGAGTCAGGGCTGGATCACGGAGGGCTGTGGGGCAGCAGGCCGGCGCTCCACACAGGCCCAGTCACGGTGCCTGTGTGGCTCGCTCTCCCGGCTAAACCAGAGTCAGGGCTCAGTCCCAGAGGACTCCGGGCTTATTTACTGCAAGCATTACTGGATCCATCTCTTATTCTTCACAGAGCCAGCGGTCTAGTCCCGGCCACAGTCTGCGGAACCCAGGATACGGGATGTACGTTCATAAAAGGCAGGACAGCTATCGGGTCACTACTGGCATGGTATCGAAAAATAAAGGCAGGTTTGTTCATTTTTAGGCGCCAGGCGTTTTGCCCCGTTCAAATTACGGGGAGAGATGTGAGGATCACATTGACTGAACCACCCCGCTGTTCAGTAAACTGATACCTCGCTATTGTAGAAAAATGCCATTGACTTGCTTAAAATGCATTACTTTTTTTTCTGTTGATGAAATGGTGTTCCCGCGGCTCCTCGCTGATTTTTTTTTTTTTTGTCGTGTTTTTAATAAATAAGTCAAAGCACAACGATGAGGGGAACCTGGTTAGAAATCATTTTCTGAGGTAATGGAGTAGGCTAGTCACTGTGTTGAAGGCAATTCCAGCTCAGCCTCCCCTAGAGAATGGCTCTATACTTATCATTAACTCTGAGATATAATCAGCTCCAGGCTACCTGATTTCCCCGTGTGACCTTTTGACATTGCTGCTGCTGGCAACGTAAATAAAAAAAAAAAACGACCTCAGGCACATGGAGGAACGCCTGATTAATACCAGGAAGTGGTCCTGCCAACCACTCAACTTGTAAATTACATAAATCTACTGTATTGTACACCCAGCGAGTCTAATCTGCAGCGAACTGGGAAGCACCTGAGAAATGTGGAACTTTTTTCCATTTTGCACCACGATTCTGTATGTTTGGATTGGTTTGGATTAATGATGATGTACAAGAGGTCCCGTGTAGGTCCTCTGTGGGGGTTTTTGGGTGCTCCTCTGCCTGCCATTCCTTCCTTTTACGGTACGCATGGGTTAACGCTTTCCCAGGGAGAAAAGCAGTGCCTGCTCATATTAGCCAGTCAGCAAAATGTCTGAATGGGGGTGTGTGTATGGGGAGGGGGTTACACTCTGCCTAAAACCACTTACTTCCACTTAATACACTGTTCTGTGCACGGAATGTGTTACTGCTAGAAATCACTGACGTTACCAGAGAGAGAAGGGAGAAACATGACACGTTCTGAGAGGTGAAGCATGAGGAAGACCAACCCTGGACTCCGGGCTTCGGACCCGCCCATTAACCATTTCAAAGTGGATACTGGCTAAATGGGAATGTCTCCAAGCTGAAACAGGCGTGACATGCAGTCCCGTGACGGCTTTACTCCTAATAAGAGTTTGATCAATTCTGAGTCGGCGGCCAGGTGCCCGGCGGCCGATGAGTTAGGGAAAGGCTGCGTTAACCGGGACGTCTCTGGTCGCCGTGGACACAGCAGAGCACACAGCGAGGAGACCAGGCACACAGCTTTGCAGTTACCAGCGCCACACTACATTTGTGCACACTTTCTTCTAACTACAGTGTGTACAGTAGGCTTTACGTGTCTGACCCATGCAACCATACACCCATGTCCCCCCACGATGACGCGATGGATGACCAGGAGGGCACTACAGCAGCTAGCTGGATACGGTAATCTATCCAACTTTGTTTTGGCGAAGAGATTCTGCCTTGGGCTGCGCACAAGTCATAATGCGTTTGACAAATAGTCCCTAAACGGAACATGCATTTGTGAAGAAGTCTAGTGGCCCCTTCAGCGCTGGTGCGCGCCGGCTATACAGGGCTGCGCCGAACAAACAGCACACCCACTCACAAGGCACATATAGAGTGAGGGATACGCAGAGTCTTCAAGAAGATTAGGAGAGAATCTGGGGCTAAAAGTGAGGATGAATCACGGGAAAGTTAGCAAGTGTGGAGACAACGGACGCCTCACAAATGGTGCCCTATTCTTTACGTGGCGCACTGCTTTTGACCGGAGCCTTGCAGGACAGCCTGTGGGCACCGGACAGAAAAGGTGATAGGATGCCATTTGGGACTAAACCAATGCAGGCCTATACAACTTGGAGAGAGTAGAAAAAGCAGGGGCCCAGAGAGTTACTACAGGAATAAATAGACCAGGGATGACTCCTGACTCCCCTCTCGTCTGGCTCTTCTTTTGACATTATAATGTCTGTTTGTTTTTTTTAAGGAGGCTGCTTAATTAATGCTTGATTTAGGATAGGGTGTAGGGAGACAGTAGACCTTTTAACTGGAGGTCTACGTTTTGTGTTCCACTATACACATGCATGTGTTTGCTTTGGAAATCACTGAGTGCACTTTTAAACTGAAATATCCGGGATGCCGTACCGCTGTCAGATTTACCGTAATCCTGGAGAAAAAAATCCAATAGAGATTTGCCACCGAGAATGCTTTTTAGTTCAGGAAATGTATAATGTGACCTAGATGTTCATACATGAATATCCATGGGAACAAAACATTTGGCTTGTCAATCATTATCCATAAAATGCACCGAGTACAAACCCAAATCTGGTCAAGCCAGTTTCACTGAACACATTTTACATATCTTCAAAGTTCCAGACATTACTAGCCCCTCAGATATTCGTGGCATCTACACGCATGGGCCGTGTCACCTGAGGCCCTAGTTTACGTTAAACCAGCAGGAATGCAGGCGTCTCATTCAGGCACAACAGTGTGTAAGCTTTAGCCAGCACAGGAAGTAGCCTGCGAGCTGTTTATACTGAATGACCCGGTTTCCATAGCCACTTCCTGATAGAGCAACAACATAGTAGAACGCCATCAGTCACAGTGAGCAGGGTCAATTCTGCACGACGACATCGTTTCATGCGATAGTTCACCTCCACGGTAGTCCGTTAGACCTCCAGCGGCAGTATCACAATTGTGATGTGACGGCGAACGCCCATCCCGAAAGACATGTCCTACCATCGCCTGGTCCTGCCACAAATATGGTGCACCGAGGGGGCGCGTAGACAGTGCCTATGTCAATGTGCAGTGCAGTGAAAAGGCACTGGCCACTTTAGCAGAGACAAGGCTGTGCGAAGCTCTCCGTGCAACCCAAAACCGTAACCTCTCGCCCAACTTGGCAACAGCAGTGCAAACAAGAGTTCCATGAATCATGACGGTAGTTTTACACTCAAAGCCCCGGGGCCCACGGCCTGGAAAAGCAATCCACGTTTGATCTTGAAGTACTACAAGTGTGTGACAGCGCCAAGGTGGGGGGGGCATTGTATGGTTTAATTCCTTACTTAACTACAACTATCATATGTAGACTGTTTTTGTGTGTGTGTGTGTGAAATCCTCCACTCAGCTGGGGAACATCGGTGTGTATTTACAGACAAAAGGTTTACATAACTAGAACACTGACAACCACCTTAACAGACAGACAGACTTGATTCACTGACAACCCCCTTAACAGACAGACTTGATTCACTGACAACCAGCGACGGACATAACAGACAGCTGAATTCTGACCTGACACTGGGTTCAACACCTTTTCACCATCTCTCTTCAGGTCGAGCAGTTCACACGAAGAAGGCTTGTGTAATAGGGTGCATCAATAATATCCAATACGACAGGCCTATTATTATGTAACCTAAATTAGAGCACTTCCCAAATGAGAATGAATGAAATCTACTGCTTTATGCATAGATTTTTTCAGTGTTTGTTACAACTGGGAATGTTATTATGCTTCTTGTTACAGGGCAATTACAGACAATACAGACAAGTTGAGACAAGTGCTGGGACAAATGACTGAAAATATTCAAAATATCTTGGGCTACTCATGCCATTATTGAACAAGCTAATAACACATAATTTAGGCATTTCTGAACATCCACGTATTTAATTATGCTCACAGTGAAAACCACTAATAATTAAACTACAGTGCACACAAGGAATTCTCAGGCTTGTACATCTTAAATGGTTGCGAAAGGAACATACATTATAGGAAGACGCAAGTAATATATCCACGCTAAATTCTAATCCAGCCGAAAAATCGAATGAGAATGATTGTTTGGAAGACGCTCGAGATTGTAGAAAAAAATATCCTATATGAGCTCGACGCAGGATAACCTAACGCGCAATAGGGGATGGACGCAAATGTACGCGTATTGAACCATTCGCGCATTCGACAATGAAATAGAAATAATGTCTCGTAAATATCTGTCGTCAACTGGTTAGATTTTTAGCTCCCTTTCACCCTATAATGTCTGTAAGAAAAAAACTTTGTTGACAGGTGCAGTTGTTGTCCCAAGGGCAATCTAAACTAATCCGGATAATTGACATTTTCAACTCCAATAAAATATGATTCCTTGTTTTGGAAATCCTCTATCCATATACATTCATGGATAACTGAGCACAAGAATAAGTAAATGTGGAAAGTATAATGGTAAACCGATCACATACTGCGTTGTCAGTACAATCCACGCACAAGGCTACAAGGCTACGTTTAAACAGGCAGCTCAATTCTGGTCTTTCTTTCCACTAATTGGTATTTAGGCCAATCAGATCAGCGCAGAAAAATATCTGGTGTGGAAAGATCTGACACGATTGGTCAAAAGTCCAATTAGTGGGGAAACGACGAGAATCGAGCTGCCTGTGTGACCGCAGTCTTTGTAACCTATAGACTTGCTGGCCTACTAAATGTCGATGTATTGTGACTGTTGGAAGTGGTTAATTTAATTCCTAGTGTTTATTATTATATAGTTCTTATTTCCGATAGCGTTGCAGGTGCTTTGGATCGAGGCATGCAATTCCGTTACCATATGTGCATAGCCAGGTCCTAATAAATGTAGGAGACACGGTGAGTCTTTCCGGAGGCGCCAACCCGTGAAAAGTAAATATTGTATTTATATTGTATATTATGTTATGCTGCTAATTGGTTTCATATTAATTGGATATTATTAGGCTACTTTTACCATAGGGTGAATGCACATACTATCTTATTGTGTAGAATGGCTATTCTGCGAGAAAAAAAAACTTCCACTTGATATCGCGTTAATTACGGACATACACTGGAAAGTAAACCCAGGAAAAAAATGCATAATTTGCCTCAAATTTGATTATTAAGTAGGCATGGTGCACAGCGTAGACTATTTCAACATAGGCTACTTCATGGGACTCTACAGAAACCGCCCGCCACTACACAAGCTACAATGTACAGTGAAAGGTTCGGCATCTAGTTCATCATACTGATACACGTTATGGAGAGGATGAGAAGGAAAGGATGTCAACTTTCGGAGAGTTAAGCTACTGCGGAGTTCAAGTTTACACAGACGCAGGACAGTTTCGAAATGTATCCATCCATCGATAATGAAATTATCTTTCAAAGCTAAAGCCTATGCAATTCATGCCATGCGAAAATATTTCAGTGGAAGTCACATTTTACACCATTGTTATCAATATGCACGGGTGATAAATGCAAAATATCCGCATACACGTAACAGAACTAAAAAGCATACTTTTTTAAACGTAAGTGTTGCCTACATAGCCTGACTAATTAGAATTTAGGGGTTATTACCTTGTTGCAGTGATAATAGTCCAAAGAGGTCAGGCAACTTGAATCAGTAGGTAATGTACATGAACCCACGCTTGAAGGGGGTGCTGGATAAAATCTCACGTCCATCTCAGGGTCCGCAAGACTGACGGCATGAAAGCAAGTCCAATGCCTGTGACTCTCTCTCTCTCTCTTTCTCTCTCACTCTCTCTCTCCCTCTTTCTCTCTCTCTCTCTATTGTTGGACCAAACAAAAAGAAACAGAAGGTTTGAAAGAATAAGGGGTTGAGTCTCTGAAAACAACACTCCTCACATCCGCTGGTGTTCTCACTTCAGCACTATCAAGCTTTTGCAATGATGCTCTATCGATAAATAAATTTGGTTCGCAGCAGGAAAAATAAACGTAAAGTTCACTTTGAGGGAAAAATATAAATGTTTCAGCAACTAAAGCGTGAAACGCTGACTTAAATGTTGTACAACAAATGAACGTAAATGTAGCTTGTAAAAATATGGAACTATCTTGGCTATCTTTCCTCCCAAAACGTTCGTCTGTTTCTATGTTCCAGCAGCGCGCTCACTCCTTGTCTGCTTTGTCATGTAGGAGTGTTTATCCATGCGTTCACTCAGAGTTGTAGTTCGACTTCTCCTTCCATACTGAATGCCATGCGACCCCTGCCGATGACAGGAGGGATAATCGGGAGACAGAGAGAGACTGAGGTGAAGGGGGAGGGGAGATATCAAGCTGATTGACAACCGCTCCAGTTTCAGTGTGGTTCGGAGAAATCAGATTTTATTGTAGATGACGTAACTATGAAAACGTAGCCAGTTGATTCGGATAGCCTATGTGGACTAGTCCACGGCCCAACTTGGAGTTCATGGGCTAAGTTAGGTTCATGGATGTTGACTCAAACCTTTTCACTTAGTAATTACATGGTAGACATGTGCATGTATTTTTACAACAACAAAAACGTGCAATTATATCAAGTTGTCATGCCTGTGTCTAACTAAGGATACCCTGCGAGTAGATAAACGGGCATTATCGGGCTATTTCCTGTGCTGCAGTTTAACATGAACCAGGGCAGGGCAACAACTGCCCTGAAGTGGAGATTTTGGCCCCGTTTCATATGGCTGGTTTATCAATGTCAATGTCCATTACACAAATAGGTTTCTGAGTTCACTAAGGCGACATCCACCCGTGCAGGCCTGTTCCGATCTGATTTTCGACCCAGTCGGTGTTTGGACCAGAGCATTCAACTCTGGTAAATATCTGCTGCAAAAAACAATTGCATGTAAATTGATTACAGTGTCTGTTCAATTCTCAGTACAATTTGTTCACACTTGAATATGCAGTCTGGCACTTTTGCAAATATCAACATAGTTTTTTGAAACCTCCCATTTTTGTCCTGGATTTGTAATTGGTTGTTTATGCGCACATAATCTAATAAGTAGAACAACTATCAGGTCTCAGTTAGCCAAGAAATTCCACATTTGAAAGCGAGCAGGGTTTGATTACATGGGGCACATATATCCACGGATATGACACGGTGCACAATTTTTGGGGGCCTGTGTTGGCTTGACAGCACCTTTTTTACAACCAGTGACCAAAGCTCCCAGAATGCATCTTTAAGTGATAGACAGCTGGTTGATTTTGACTGACAACCACCTTTAACTGCAACATGGTCCTATGTAGCCAGCATCAGAGCACCTTGCCTCCCACTGCTGGCTTGGCTCTGAAACTGGAAGTGGTGTTGGAAGGCCAGAGGGAAGATTTCTCAATATTTTTCATGGGGAAAAAACAGTTCTTGAGCCCCTCATCATTTACTTTGCCATTTCTGACCCATACCCAACTGTGCAAAATATTGTTCATATTAAGCCAATCCGTAGTGTATATGTATTTTATTTGATGATTGTTCTCGTGATGACTGTCATGTATGTTTTATTCCTACTAAACGTGTGTTGTTTAATACGCTAACTGTAATTGCGCTTGATATGAGGGTCCGTTAAATGACGTTGAAACGTTGAATCATCGATAGCTTGGTTTGGAGTGGGAATCAGGTGTTTTGGTTGTGGTCAAACGCAAAGGTTGAACTCAGACACACGAAATCAGAACGGTATTTGTGACCCACCAGCCAAATAATTAGGCACCAGCACTCTGCACAAAAAGCGGGAAACGAGTTGCCTGAAAAATTCTCAATTGGATGCTCTCGCATCTTCCCCCCTGACCTTCTCCTCCAATGGGTTTTGAGAAGGAGACTGGGAGAAAAAAAGCAAAGCAATCTCAAATGAGCATCTTTCCAAGGGAAGACATTGTCAGTTGCCTGTAAATAAGTAATTACACCTTTTTTTGGGTGCGGTGTTGTATATTTTTGGTTAGTGCCCAAGATATTTTAATATTATAAAGTTTGGAATGCTGGTAATCTTAATTTCTCTGTTTTGAGTGGCAGAGACATCCTCTACACTCAGGTACTGAGGCAAGGAGATCTGCACTATAATACAGACCAAAAATGTTTTTTTTTGGATCTGTGGGTGAGCCTCTGCACAGCCATGCCAAAAGATGTCTTGTTTTTTCACCGGGCTCTGTAACCTTCAGGGTGTTGATCTGTATAATACAGCAGTGACATTACAACACTTTGGCAGTGACCCTGTCAGACATCAGGCAGAACCAGAACTGTCCACGCAGCCAAACAAAACCACATGAAAACACTGTCCTTCAAAAGGGGAGGAGAAGAACAATAACATCACTTAAAGCTAACTGCTTACCTCTCTCTGTCTTTCTTTCTTTCTCTCTCTCTCTCTCTCTTTTTCTTTCTCTCTCCAAGAACAAACCCAACACATCACTTAGTGTGTCATCACTTAGTGTGTGTGTGTTGTGACATGAACTCGTGTATTTGTTTTGTGTGTCTGAATGTGTGTGTGTGTGGATGGGCATGTACTGTCATTGTCATCCCAGCGGGTGACCTGTTGCCTCTATCAGTATGTCTATTACTCAGCACGATGGCCCCGGCCCTGGGGGTGTGAACTTGTTTAATACCAACCACAGATGGGCCACTCGGTGGGCATGCTGAGCTCCTCCGCTGTTGGCCGCCGGCTACGGTGGCTGTAGCCGTCGGCGAGGCTCGCGCCAGCGACTCAGTCCGGTGCAGGGGTTAACTGGCACAGGGCTACCAAACGCCTTCATGGGAATGGAATGTGTAGTGCTTGTGTGGTGGCATGAGAGAGAAAGAGGGGTCGAAAGAGAGAGGGATGGAGGGAGCGAGGGTGAGGAGAGAGGGATGGAGGGAGTGAGAGTGAAGAGAGAGGGATGGAGGGAGTGAGAGTGAAGAGAGAAGAATGGAGGGAGGAAAAGAGCAATGTGTGTTTTTGCGAATAGAGAAGCAGGGGCATCCCACATGACCACTGAACACTCTGTGTATGAATATTATTTATTTATTTATTTATTATTAATGTATTATTTAAGATCAGTCGGTGAGGGACATTATGTTGCCCTCCTCCCCAGCAATGAAAACGAATCATTACCTCAATACCTGGGTATTTAGCTGTATTACAAATGCGGTCCCAGTTTTATTGCCTCGATAAGAGCTGTGATTGTCCTTTGGAAACAGTTAAACAGAAAATCTGGTGTCTTCAGGAAGTTTTCAGACCCCTTCACTTTCTCTACATTTTGTTGTGTTATCGACTGAATTTATTGACTATTTTGTTGTTGTTTTGCCACGAATCTACACACAATAACCTACAATGACAATGCAAAAACAATTTTTTTTAGATATCTGTGCCAATTTATTGAGAATAAAAAACTGAAATGTCTCATGAGTATTTAGACCTTTTGTAATGCCAGATGGGTCCTGTGTCCTTTGATCATCCTTGAAATGCCTCTAGAACTTGATTGGAGTCCACATGTAACAAGTTCAGTTGATTGGACATGATTTAGAAATACACACACCTGTCTAGAACCAAGCCATGAAATCCAAGGAACTCTCTGACATCAGAAATATTGATCTCTGTCCAGGCATAAATCAGAGGAAAGTTATAAAAAGATGCTAAATCAATGAAAGTTCCCAGGAGAAAAATTATCTCCATCATTGTGAAATGGAAGAAGTTGGACATTTCCTTGAGCTGGCCCTCCAACTCAACTAAGTGAACAGGCAGGAAGTGCATTGGTCCTTGATCAAAAAGCCAATGGACAATCTTAACAGAGCCTCAGAGCTTCTCTGTAGAAGCAGGAGAACCTGCAAGAAGGACAACCACCTCTGCAGCACTGCATCAATCAGGCCTTTATGGTAGACTAGCTGGACGGAAGGCACTCCTGTGTAGAAGGCATATGACATGCCGCCTGAAAGACTGAGAATATGACGAATCACACCTGATTCAAAGCACCAGGATTGGAAATCACTGCTCTTATTATTGCCAAGCACTAGGTCTGGTGAAAATAAGATACTGCTGCTCATCAACACCACCCATTCAGTGATGCATGGTGGTGGCATCATCATGGTATGGGGGATGTTTCTAATTGGCAGGGACTGGGAGACTGGTAAGGATTGAGGGAAGATGATTCTTTTTTTAAATTTATAAATAAAACAAAGAAAAAATGTGTACTAATTTCAAAAAATGTGTTTTTGCTTTGTCATTACAGGGCATTGTGTTTAGGCTGATGGCAAAATGGAATACAGTCAATTATAAATTCAGTCCATAACACAACAAAATATGGAGAAAGGGGTCTGAATAAACAATCCTGTACTTAGTATTTGAAATGGTGTTAGAAACTATAGTTCAAATGTCAATCCTCTTTCACAGAACTCTCTCTAGCTGTAAATTTCTTGTTGGTTGTATACTCTTCTTAACCAACATGTTACCAGTTTCTCTAAAAATAAGCAGCTGGACGCAAGTATCATTCAATTATAATACAACCATTAGTACCCTGAGTTGTTCTTGCCATGCACTCCACCTCCAATGCAGACAATGTCAGTTATTTCTCCACTTGGGGTTTTGAGAATTTCTATAGATACAAAAACCGAAAAAATAATCTCTTAACATAATGGTGTAATTATATTTGCTGTATCAATTCACCGACCGGCCAGACATCAGTTTGAATGTTCCGTTCCATTACATTTTGCTTGGAGACGATCTATTAGTCTAAACAATAATACAGAAATGTGGTCCACATTTGGCTGCATATTTCCATAAATGGCAGTTTGAAATACAGCAAACATCACAGTGGTAAACAGGAAATATTTCAAAACCTCCATTAGGCTAGGCAATGAGTCATTAATGATTAGAATCTGCAATGAAACCTTGATTTTGTACAAAGAAAATCAGAATTAATGGAGAGCCGGCCAGTGATTGTAAACCTACCAAACGGGCTTCAAGGAAAAAAAAAAACAACAACTTTGAGCCATGCATGAGAGCCTCTGTTGCCCCGGTGATGGTGTGATCTTGCTTTCTGAGGCCTTTGGAAGACTTTTAAACAGGTTAGCATTCTTATACAGACTCACAGAGACTCACAGTATACACACACCGACTGTGTGGACACACTCACTTTATACAAAGTGACTCTATACAGACACTGAGTCTGTACATTGACTCTGTGCACGCGCTGATTCTACAAACGCTGACTATAAACACTGACACTATACACATTGACTCTCTAAACTGGTAATTCTATACACACACTGAATTTATATACACTGACACTGTAGGTACTGACTCTATACACATTGACTCTATAAACATTGACTCTAAACCCACTGACTATACACAATTACTCTATACACATTGAGTCTACTTACACACTTCTACTGTATAAAATGACTCTATACACACACTGATCTTATATACACACTGACTCTATACACTGACTTTATACACACACTGAACTTAGACACTCACAGAATACTGCTTGACCAGATCCCATTTAAGTCAATGATCTGTCCATTTGTTTCCTCACTCATTTTCCATATCTTTAATCCTATTCGGGTAAAGACAAGCCCCAGGCAGTTAGCTAGCAGCTGGAATCAATAAGATTGAATGAATAGTTCAGTGCTGCTGTTAGTGAAAAACAATTAGACATTAAAATATGAATATCAATACATTTATAACCTACTGTGGTAGTTTCATTTTACTTATGAGTTGCTGTGCCTTCATCCTAGAAGAAAAACAACACAACTGTGGAAAATAAAACATCTCATTAATAAGCAAATATGAGCAGTAGCTATGGGCAGTGCAGATCTTTGCCGAGGATCTGCTACACCGTGGCTGCAATTTTTCTGTTCAGGAAGCCTTGGGAAACATAGAGAGTGACCTCAACCCAAGAATGGTGGATGGTAAAGCAGATCACTCCTCCAAATGCATTTGAAGTTTGGAGAATAATGGAGTAACATCAATAGCTCCCAGTTCTCCTGTTATACTGTGAATATTGTTTTCTCCTGATTAACACAGATATTGGTGAATGTCAATAACAATTTAATCGTAACCTCATTACAGATAAGGGTTTTAGTTGACAGCTTTATTTTTGGTGCATCGAAACGCAATTTGATGAAATACTCATTGCTTTTACCTGACCGGGGTGGTGAATATAACCCTCTACACTAACTCAAATTGCTGATAGTTCCAGTATACCAACAGGGTTTTTTTTTGCAGAATTTGCACTTTTCTGCCAAAGCATTGGGTCGTATCAATGCACGTCTGAATGAACTGAAGCTGCTCTAGAGTCGCCACAAAGCACTGTTCAGCGGTGAACCTTTGCTAACCTTTTCTAGCCAATGACCTTCGATAATGAGAACATGTTGTCTCTTGTTCCTGAGACAATCGTCCATTGAAACAACTGCCATTCATGAAGCCCCCCCCCACCCCCCCCCACCCTGTGCATGACCTCTCGCCAAACTGTTAATTAGCTTGCAGTTGCACTTCTATAGCATGAAACACACAGTTGACGATATTCCTATGGATTGTGGGTAAGAAATTCAAAATATAGGTTTTTATAATCGTCCACACTCTCTTGTGTGTCTATGGACCACACAGAGCATTCTGCGGTGCCATAGCTAACAGGAAAGTAACACTCTGTAACCCACCGTAACAATGCACTGTAACACACTGTAACACACTGCTCCTGGGCATTATTAATAATGGATCGGGCATAGCTGCACCGTAACCTCCGTAGTTTATTTGATTAAAAGTCATCAACTATAAAGCACATGATGTTGATTCTTAAAATATTAATAATCAGCGGTTTTGCTACATTTAATTCCACAAACTAGTTGTTTTTACGTTGTTAAGCCCTGAGACGTGTGCATGTTTCCTTTCAGCTTCCGTTCTTTGCAAGCCCCCTCATCCTCAACCTTCTTGAATGAGCCCATCAACATCATTATCCAGTCATTCTCTTGGTTTTCAGCTAGTGTTGCTCGTGGGGAGGGGGGTGGGAGAAGATGAATGAAAGGAGGAGGGAAATGAAATGAGGAAGAGCCGGGGAATGAAGTCTGTGGCATTTAATTTGGTGAGAGAGAGAGAGAGAGAGAGAGAGAGAGAGAGAGAAAGAAAGAAAGAAAGAAAGAAGAGAGGGAATGAGAGAGAGGAGAGACGTAGCAAGATGAAGAGGGAAAGAGGGACAGAAAGACAAAGAGGAAAAAAAGGGAGAGAAAGAAAGAGAGCAAGAGAGAGAGAGAGTTTGATCCCTTTCATATCTGTTAAGGGCTTTCCTAGTTGAAGAATGCCTCCCTTCTCTTTGGGAAAGGGTGCTATTTGAAGCTAACCGAAGCCTTTTGCATCCCTGCCTTAGAACTGCTCCAAATGAAAGAAACAGATGAAAGGAAGAAATGAAAAGGACGGCAATCTAAGAAAGATAAATCATTTCAGTATATGGATATTGTGATATTGTGGATGTTGCTGTATGTTGATATCTTTATTTGCTTAGACCTGTACCATTGGTTAAAGATGACATCCTGCATTTGAAAAATAACCAAATGGTCACTGGGTCTGGTGAATGCTTGTTCATGCTATTAACATTTGTTAACGTTGACATACCTCATTCACAAACGAGTACACTCCTCGGAGCTTACATTTTTGTTAATCTTTTCTAGAACCAATGGTTATATAAAAAATATTTAAGGTAAAAGTCCGGAAAAAGGTACACCAAGTATTCCTGCTTTAAGGCCGCCATGTCAGTATAGACCAGCATCAATACTAACTGTCCTGTGTGGAAGGTCTGCACAGAGCCGTAGGCACACACACACACACACACACACACGCACACAAACATATATAAACAGTACATACACTGATGTGCCAAAACATTATGACCATCTGCCTAATATGCTGTTAGTCAGCCGCATGCCACCAAATTAGTGTCAACCCGCCAAGGCATGGACTCTACAAGACCCCTGAAGGTGTCCTGTGGTATCTGTCACCAAGACATTAGCAGCAGATCCTTCAAGTCCTGTAAGTTGCGAGGTGGAGCCACCGTGGATCGGACTTGTTTGTCCAGCACATCCCACAGATCAACTGGATTGAGATCTGGGGAGTTTAGAGGCCAGGCCAACACTTTAACTCTTCATCATGTTCCTCACATTCCTGAACAGCATGTGCAGTGGGGCCGGGTGCATTATCCTGCTAAAAGAGGCCACTGCCATCAGGGAATACCATCGCCATGAAGGGGTGTACCTGGTCTGCAACAATGTTTTGGTAGGTGTTCCAAGGTCCAGTGACTGGTCTGTGGCTACACAGCCCCATTCACAGCAGGGTGTAATGCATTGTGTTGTGGTACATTCCTCCCGTAATCATCTTTAACATTTTCTATGACTGGTTCAATACTAGCAGTATTTCCTGTGTCTTTTTCCCATTCACTTGAAGTGAGTCCAAACTTTTGACTGGTACTGTACATATATATGCGTGTGTGTGTGAGCACCTCCATCCCATGAGTGCTCATAAGCACAGCCACCTGGTATAAAACCCTTGCAGTATGTATCCGATCAAAAGTAAAGTATACTGTAGCTTTAAGATCAGATGGATCGTGTATTAATATCTAAATGCACTCACTTCAACCGTGGAACATGATATAAGGACTTTGTCCAATTTCACACTCAACCAGTGCTATGTGCACAGGAGAAAATGTCAAACCCCACTGTGAACTAAAGCCACATTGGCTCTGGTAGGATTGAGTATCCTGGGGAGTTGTTATGCTCAGACCGCAGCGGCAAAAAGTGAAATCAGAAGAATGTAATGATAATAATGGATTACATTTACTGAGTGTTGTGTAGTCCTTGTCACTATGGGTTTCACAGATCCTAGGGTACTCATACATACTTCACAATGTGGCAAAAGGAGTAAAAAATAGAATACTATTTATTATTTTACTGTATGGACATTACCTAATGAATATTCCACAGTAGATGCCCTGGACGCCCCCAGCCTGTTGCTACGAACCATTGCATAACCCTTTTGTAGCATCTTGTACTTCTGAACAGCTTTAATTAAAACCGTGTGTGGTGTATGTACCGTACACTATAAAACAATTACATTATCCAAATGAATACGGAAAAATACATTGTTGTCAAATGGATTCAGCTGATAACCCGGGATTATTGTGATTTCTTGCCCTTTCGGGTTTTTGACGGCGACCGGGAAAATATTTATGTATCAGGGAGATTCTCCATGCATTGCCAATTCCACATCAAAACCAGTGGCGAGAAACCAAAACAATTGTGACCTTTAGGAAACACGGTTTATTAAGTATGAAAGGTCAGGGTGAATGGGAGGGTGGGGG
>JACXGI010006596.1:0-25781 GCA_016801175.1 Esox masquinongy
ACTTGTTCCGATGGTATCCAGCTGTTGAATTTCTCAGGCCAACCAAGCCATTTCACAAGACTCATTTTCTTCCCTTTCTGTACTTTCTCATCCAGAACTGCTTCCACTTTAAAAGTTTTATCCTTAGCCACGATTATTTTCAGTAGTTCCTGTTCATAAAAGGTCCCAACTATCACATCACCATCATAATCTTTTATTCTATATACAGGAGGTACCCGCAGGATGCATTCTGTTATTGTAAAATATTCATCTGTGTACCCTTTTTCATAGCCTTTTGTAAACGCTCCTCTCAACTTTGAGAGTCTCACAGTATCCCCAACCTGGAACTTGTAACTTTGCTTAGCATTTCTCATTATTGTTGTACCATACAGGTTCTTGAGAAGTAGTCTAACATTTTCTTCACAAACGTCAGCAGGCTTCATCTTAATAGACCGATGGTAGCTATGGTTGTATCCATGAACTAAATCTTGAATAACCTCAACATAGCGATGGGTGTTGGCAGCTGTGTGATACCTCTACATTCGTGATTTAATGGTTTTATTAAATCTCTCAACGATACTCGCTTTGACATCATTTCCTGTAGCAAAATGTTTGATATTGTACTTCTTCATTAACATTTAAAAATGTGAGTTAAAAAACTCCTTCCCCTTGTCCGTTTGGACTTTTTGTGGTGTTCTTCCTTCTTTTAATATCTCTTTAAATGCTCGCTTTACCTCGCTAGCGCTTTTATTTCTCAGCACACGAATCCATGCGTATTTGCTTAATACATCTATGCATGTTAACATAAATTTCATGTTATCGTTTTCCGCACTATAAGCACTCATGTCAACCAAATCCAGCTGAAATTGTGAATTTATATCATGAAGAATAACTCTATTTCTTTGAAAATGTATAGCTACAGGCCTGTGTAGCGTGTATGTATCCTGGGCAAGTAGCCAGTCATCCGCCTTGCCATTTTTGAGGATCTCCCCGGTTTTCTCCAAGTACGCTCTTTTCAAACCCTCTCTACCCACATAAGCACCAGGGTTTGCGGGGTCGTAGTAAATACTTTTCATAACCTGTTCAGACATCATAGAGCATTCGGGCAATAATGAGAAGTAATACATGTTTAACATCGTTTTATTTGAGTTTTCGAAATTACACATCATCCAAGAAATTCAGAAAAGTTACACAAACATTCAGATTACTGCTGGTTATAAAATCTGTAAACAATTTAGAAATACAATCTACATCCACAGCATCATTACTCAGCAATTTTATCACACAAACATCTGTTACATACGTAAACAAACATAACAGATGCCCAATTTTAAAGTCTTTGTTGTCAACATTTGAAAATGTTAGAAGTTTATACATGAAGTTGTTCAGAGGCGTTGATTCAACACCGTTTGACAACAATTGCCGCCAATCATCAGGTGTTTTCCTGACCGTTTCCATATGCTTGTTCAGATTATTAAAATGTTTTATACTGACATGGTCTCGGTTATTAAAAGGTCTACAACCATCAACACTGCTCTTGATAGCTTTGTGCATCAACTGTTTAATCGCTAAACCCACATAGGATTTGTTTATATACATGTAAACACAACAACTGAAGTTACCCATCCTTAGACAACAGACTCTTTGCTTTCGTCGCACCAAGACGCCACTGCGTCGCATACTGCATCCTCATTAAATGTATCCATGTATTCATCCCTGTTCTCACTCAGTCTCTGTGTGATGTTCGGCTCCAACTTGAGATCATGCAGAAAGTTCTCAGCGGCCACGTCAACATCGGTAAGCGGTGCATGAAACCCCGATGCGTTCAAAGCCTTGACCAACACATGATTCAGTCGCGGTGTTAAAACTGTCTCCACGATGTCATCATAATGGGTCTCAAAAAAATAATTAGGAGAATCGAGGCAAGAATGTCTTCTCTGGCTCGGGTGGTCCAATTCACAACCGATGCATGCTTTGTGGAGAATAGCCCCAACAACGTTTTCCAGAATCATGCCCAATGTTGCTTTGATGATCTTTAAAACTTTTGGTGCAAGGTGTTTGTCCATTTTGTGATAACTCTTGTTAGCATTTGAAAGGTATGACAGATTAAGAGGACCTAGCTGATCACCTATCCGGTCAATCCAATGGTAGTTTCTTGTTGGGTATGCCGGTGGAATCGAGCTGTCGGGGTCAGGGGTTCCGTAGAAGGCCTCAGCGTTGTCATCCTAGGTGTCACACAGCCAGTCCTCAGCCTTGGGTTCTTCAATATCCGCTTGGTTGTAATCTTGAGACATGTTTCGTAAATTCTTCCGACTGCTTGATAGTCACAGGCGGTATGTCTGTTTTTATGCTGTGTTGAGTACGGTGTTATCTTAGGGCGGGGCTTCAGGGTCTTACGTCAGTCGAACCGTCCGCAGTCGCAGTCACAATCTAACCCGCTGACATTTTCCGGAAATAGTTCCAATCTAACAGAGTCATACTGCTTCATTCCCTCGACAACTTTAAACAGTACATCTACCGTATTATGGGTGCCCTGTTTTGGCCCCAGATAAATCACTTTTTGAAAGGTGTTCCATAAACTGGTGTTAAAAACCACTTGATCACAACAGCCTTAAATTCTTGGCCTTTGGGTAATTCATAAAATGCTACCTCCAGTATCTCTGGGTTGAAAATGGAATATATGTATCTCTCGGTTTATAGAATATATGCTGCACCCTGGCACCCCTTTTGTTGAACATCAAACATCTTGCCGCTGACATAACACTTATTTATTGCGTGGGAATTTAACATTCTGGAACCCTAAGACCTCCATTGTTAAACATAAAACATAGCGCACCTGTTATAACACTCGTCCGGGGTGCTTATCTGTCGTTGTAAAACATCAAACATGGACACATTAATGCAATCATAAATCGCAAAGTCACCGGACATGCATACGTCATTCCGGAAGTCCCGCCCTAACACACGTCATACAGGAAGTCCATACGTCACACCGGAAGTCCCACCCAGCAAACCGGATGTCCCGCCCCCCTGTCACATCAATCTGGAAGCCCCGCCCACTAGGGTCATAAATCACCATTCTGACACAAAATACCCTACATTTACTACTGATAAGGGTTTGCAAATCATTTACAGATGGTCATCAAGGTTACAATAAATAAGAAATAAGAAAAGATGAAGATTGAACACCAAATGAGAAGATTGACGACCAAAGGTATGTATATATATAATTCCCATTAGTGCACACACTAAATGTAGATTATTGAATAAAAGTGTGTTGAGATATGAACAATATAGTGAAGGGTAACATAAAATAATATGATCACATAATGTGTCTTGTAAATTTGGGTAAAGACATCATTATTTGAAAAACCAACCACTATTCATGGGACAGCACCAACACGTCTACCCAAAAGTGGGAACAGCAAACAACTGCATTGTCCAACTGCAAACATTTACCACCACATACATTATGGTTCATCATAGAAGCAGTTGTAAATGCTTTATAAAAGCTTAATAACTGAAAGAAAATATTGGCTCCCTATTTGGCAAGAACTGGCCAGTTCTTTTGAGCAATTTGTTATAATGGTTTAAATATGGTGTATAATACATTAACAAATGCTTAAATAACCATTAATAGCATCATTATAAAGCCTTTATAAACCCTTTACAACGGGCACCTTATTATAGTGTTAAGAGGTAAGCTGTTGCCCAATGCCGGCTAGCGAAATTTGTTACAAATTTGCATATCATAGAGGGGAGCTCTATTTTCCTAGGTCTCTCACGCCAACTTCACACTGCCAGGTATCCCACACTGCCCAGTGGACAGGGTTCGTTACAATGTACACAACCATTCAAAAGTTATAATGTTCAAACTTAAAGAAAGCGGTATGGGTAGAGGTGCCCAAGGCTACCGGTGTACCTGGTGGGTTTTATGAAGATGGCCAATTCACATTTATCTAATATACGTCGTCATCAAGTACACAAATTCTAGACTATCTACTGTACTACTACACTATAGCTTTTTTGTCCACCTATTGAACAATTAGAATTTAAATTAAATTGGTTACTTTTCGTGAACCTAGTTATCCTATATCCTTACTTGTGCTAAAATATGTGGATTGACAACATACTACAGCTAGCTACAAAAGCTCGTCAATGTTAACTTCCTTTGTTGATTACACAAAAACAAATCTTTTTGAAAAAACATTCACGCCCACAAGCGGGCAACAAAAATCAAACCAAGCGTAGGCACGTGAAAAGCCAACATGCCTAGTGGACACGGCCCGAAAGCGGTGAAATCACTTGCCGTTCCACTAACGACAATGGGAGGCAGCTGACATCATACTGCAACTGCGGTTTTGAGTAATCCGCCTATCACTATTACAGCTATTACATCTCCGTTCATTGTAGAAATGAAACTCAATAAAAGACAACAGAAGGGATTTCAGCGGATTTCGGTGCTATACTGGCAGTTCTAAAGAAACATGACAGCCCTGCACAAACAGTTCACAAATACAAATGGGTGCATGCCAGCGTCGGACTGGCCATCGGGAGAATCAGGAGATTTCCTGAACGGCCGCTCAAACTAACAGCCGCTATGCCCGTGGCACTATGCAGAAAATATATATATATAGCCTAATAGTTATATGTTGTGGAGCTCCGCCCCCTAGAGGGGCTTTAGCTCCTAGTGGTTTACCCTTGCTGCGTTAGCGGCCGTACTGAAAACTCATTATGCAAGATGCGACAGCCAATCAGGGCACCCCTGCCCCTATATAGGACCCGTGAGCCCAGAGAACGCCCTCCCTTTTTATTCAGCTTTGTTGTGTTACTGATTACTTACTGCTCTTCAGCCTGAGAATTTTTGCCGTCAGCATTCTTTAGTTTGACGTCTCGTTATGAAGAAGTTTTTTGCCGCCGCGCCGACCTGTCGCCGGAACAGGATTCACACAGGTCGTGTGTTTCCTGCCTTGGACTGGCCCACACTCGTGAGGGCCTCACCGACCCCCCGGCTTGCTCCTCCTGCGCTGCTTTGTCCCTCTCTACACGTGTAGAGAGGGCAAACTTTTTCGAGGAAGAAGTGGACATCTCTGCTGTGCTGGACTCCAGTGGGGACAACAACGAGATGTCAGAAAATGAGGAGGAAGCTCCTACGCAGGACCCTACTCCCCTGACCCAGAAGGACCTACTCCCTCCCCACGTGGCGTGTGGTGGCAGGTCTTCTGCTCCTCCCTTTCTCCTGGGAGAACTGGAAGACGACCTCTCCTCTGCTGCTTCCCTCCGCCCGCCCCCTCTCTGCGTGGAGTTTGTGGGCATGGTCAAGTGGGTGGCTCTACGAATTCAGCTGCCCCTGCCTCCTCTGCCGACACCGAAGGAACCTTCTGACATATCCTTCAGCTCCTGGGCTGAATCCGTCAAGCTGGTGACTCCCTGGCGCCTGAAGTCCGAGATTTTAAGGCTTTCGCCGAGGGTTCCTGGTCCACTCCAGCTTTTGCCAGAGCTCCAGTGAAGTCCTACGCTACCTTCACCAGAGTCGATGGTAGGCAGATCCCCATCAGTTCAGCCATCCCTCCTCTAGAGCACGAGTTGGCCGCGTATTTCCTGCCTTCCTTGGGCTGGTCGGGGAAGAAGCCAGCCTTGCCATTTACCACGGTCCGCTACATGAGGCAACTATGGGACAAGACTTACGTCCTGGGATCACAGGCCCTGGTGAACAACATTGCGCTCCTCGCGTCGGCGGCCTCCCATATTTTAAACCGTTCATCTACCCCATCGTCACGTGACATCGAGGAGGTCGCGGGATATCTTAAGGCTATCCTCCACTTTTAACCAGTTTGCGCCGGACAATCAGTGGCTATTTCCGTGGTCGGACATCGGCACCTTTGGCTGTCTCTCTCTTCTCTGCGCGATGCTGATTGAGCACCTTTCCTCAACGCACCGTTATCCCAGGAGGGCTTATTCGGCGACACCGTCCACACTGCCATCGCTTCTTTTAAGAAGACCGACGAGGGACGGAAGGAGCTGTCTCGTCAACTCCCCCTGGCTGGCCGTGCTGCTCATCCGGCCTCACGACCATCTTCTCATCATCTGGGTTCCTCTGCTAAACGACGCCAGTGCCCCCAAGCCTCTGCTGCCACTTCTTCTGCTGCCCCAGCTCCTCCTCCGGCTGCCGTGGCTCCTCCTCCTCCTCCTGTGCGACGCAGACAACCTGTCCCAAGACTGGATACTCCGTGGCCGTCTAAGAAGCCCAGGCCGTCCTGACTAGGCATGGAGTGGGCTGTGAGCATCGACGTCGCCCTCAAGGCCCCCGCGTTTCCCTCCCTCCGCAAAGTACGGGCCGAGTCTGACGGCGTCGCAGATTCGGCCTTACAAACTTTTTCTTTCATTAAAAAAGTTAAACGGTGCTTTGGTGTAAGTTGTGCTTCTGTGCAAGCTCAGGCGGTGTCTGAGTCTGTTAAACCACTTGTACCTTTTGCATGCCCTAGTTTGCAGAGATGGAGCCTCGGTCTTGCGGTCTCGGTCTCAAGACCACTCGAGACCACATAGACATGGTCTTGGTCTGGGTCTCCAGGGTTTGGGTCTTGGTCTGTGTCTCGGTCTCTACTGTTGCAGTCTTGGTCTTGGTCACCTCTGTATAACGAGACCGATATTTCATATAGGCTAGCTTGTCCCTTTGCGCACCTGTAGGACTGTATTCACACATTTTCTATCATGTGTTGTTGAACTGCATGTGAACTGGCACCAAACAGGTCTGCAGCCACCTGCAACCCTTGATGTCTGCAGGTAAATCATAGCTAGCTAGCTAATACGCACCTCTTTATCTTAAGTGGTCATGATTTGTTCAGTTATACTCCTGACATAACTCTTACAGTACAGACTGCTGTAATATTATATTCATATACAGTGGATATAAAAAGTCTTCACACCCCTGTGAAAATGCCAGGTTTTTGTGATGTAAAAGAATGAGACAAAGATAAATCATGTCAGAACTTTTTCCACTGTTAATGTGACCTATAATGTGAACAATTCCATTGAAAAACAAACTGAAATCTTTGAGGGAGAAAAATTAAAAATAAAAACTTTACAATAACCTGGTTGCATAAGTGTGCACACCCTCTTATAACTGGGGATGTGGCTGTGTTCAGAATTAACCGATCACATTCAAACTCATTATACACCTGCCATCATTTAAAGTGACTCTAATTAATCACAAATACAGTTCAGCTGTTCTAGTAGGATTTTCCTGACCTTTTTATAGTTGCATCTCAGAGCAAAAGCCATGTTCCGCAGGGAGCTTCCAAAGCATCAGAGGGATCACATTGTTGAACGATATCAGTCAGGAGAAGGGTACAAAAGAATTTCCAAAGCGTTAGATATACCATGGAACACAGTGAAGACAGTCATTATCAAGTGGAGAAAATATGGCACAAAAGAGACATTACCAAGAACTGGACGTCCCTCCAAAATTGATGAAAAGACGAGAAGAAAACTGGTCAGGGAGTCTTCCAAGAGGCCTACAGCAACATTAAAGGAACTGCAGGAATTTCTGGCAAGTACTGGCTGTGTGCTACATGTGACAAAAATCTCCCGTATTCTTCATATGAATGGGCTGTGGGGTAGGGTGTGAGACGGAAGCCTTTTCTTACAAAGAAAAACATCCAAGCCTGGCTGAAGTTTGCAAAAACAAACATCGAGTCCCCCAAAAGCACGTGGGAAAATGTGTTATGGTCTGATGAAACCAAGGTTGAACTTTTTGGCCATAATTCCAAAAGGTATGTTTGGCGCAAAAACAACACTGTACATCACCCAAAGAACACCATACCCACAGTGAAGCATGGTGGTGGCAGCATCATGCTTTGGGGCCGTTTTTTCTTCAGCTGGAACCGGGGCCTTAGTCAGGGTGGAGGGAATAATGAACAGTTCCAAATACCAGGCAATTTTGGCACAAAACCTTCAGGCATCCATTAGAAAGCTGAAGATGAAGAGGAAGTTCACCTTTCAGCACGACAACGACCCAAAGCACACATCCAAATCCACAAAAGCATGGCTTCACCAGAAGAAGATTAACGTTTTGGAATGGCCCACCCAGAGCCCAGACCTGAATCCAATTGAACATCTGTGGGGTGATCTGAAGAGGGCTGTGCACAGGAGTTGCAATCTGACAGATCCTTGCAATCTGACAGATTTGGTGCTCTTTTGCAAAGAAGAGTGGGCAAATATTGCCACGTCAAGATGTGCCATGCTAATAGCCTCCTACCCAAAAAGACTGAGTGCTGTAATAAAATCAAAAGGTGCTTCAACAAAGTATTAGTTTAAGGGTGTGCACACTTATTCAACCAGGTTATTGTGCGTTTTTTATTTTTTATTTTTCCCCCTCAAAGATTTCAGTTTGTTTTTCAATCGAATTGTTCACATTAAAGGTGGAAAAAGTTCTGACATGATTTATAGACTGTCTCATTCTTTTACATCACAAGAACCTGACATTTTAACAGGGGTGTGTAGACTTTTTATATCCACTGTATATTACCAAGCTAAAGTCTTGGTTAGCTAGGCTTGGTAGCTACACTAGCTAATTTGGCCAACGTTAACATTGTGATGTGATGGACACGAAACTTTTCATTGTGGCCAGAAACTTTACAGTACATGAAAATGCCGTTTCCAGTTTTGACAAGTACCCACAGCCACTGATGTCAATACTATGGTTATCCAGAACAAACCTGACTGAGCAAAGTTAATTTTAGCTAGTTAACTACCTAGCCAGTTAGCTAACGTGTTCGCTAGGTAGCTAAGCACAGCAGTGTGAAAATAAGCTACAACGTATGGATGTGTCAATCACATAGCTTTTTTTTCTTATTTCAGTCTTTGTAAACTAATTTCAAGTCCAGCCCAATAATTTCTGTTATAATCAGTAAAGTAATTTCATCTAGTAACATATGTTTACTTCTATAAAGCAATGCTATGCTGTGGCCTACAAAAAATCATTTTTTTCCCTATATTTTCTCTTTGTTTCATGTTTGGGAAACATTGGACAGTCTAAGGTGTTTTTTTATGTTTAAAGTGGTCTTGGTCTTGTAATGGTCTTGACCCGCTGGGTCAAGGTTTGGGTCTTGGTCTCCAGGGTTGTGGTCCTGACTCCATCTCTGCTAGTTTGCCTCCACCGGTGGCTATTAGAGACTCAGCAAGCGCTGTCTCTGTCTGCCCCGTTGGATTTGAGCAGTGGCGCAAGTGAGCGGCTTCTCCCTCACTTTCGCTCTGCAGCCTGCAGGTTTTCTAATGTTTTCGCTTGTGCATGCTCTATTCCCTTCCCTTTTCAGTGTAAAGAGCTATGTTAGCAATGTTCAGGGTAGTGAGTTTTCTCAGGGAGTTATAGGTATAACTACTCTATCCTCTCTACCCACCATCTCCCATAGACTTAAGCGCCGGCCAGTTCCGAGTGTACTCGCTCTAAGAGTTCAGCCCGGCGTTGCCATGACGACGTCCATTCGCCTTCAGCGAAACGTCCGCATATGCAAATACCAGGCTCCTCTCTTTCCCGCATTTGGCGGGCTACCGAGCGTCCTGAAATTCCACAGGAGGTTACAGACATAACCGTGGTGGCTTCTCAATCCGCTCGCTATGACAGGCTCATATGCCAGGTAACGTCGTCGGCTCTTGCCCCCATCTCGCTGCCTGTTCCCACTGAGCCTCCGATCTCTGCCGGCGCTACTCGGCGTTCCCTTAGCAACGCGTCCCCACTCAGGGTGCAACGTCCGTGTATGCAAATGCCGGGTTCCTCTCTCCCTCAGATACCTAGTGCGTTTGGTACTCATTCCGTGAACCCAAGTTTGCCGCCCAGCTCCTCTTTTTTCTCATCCCTTTCTCCCTCTGCCCTCCTTGGGCCGTGTCTCTTCCTCTCCGGTCGAGCTCGGCGGCGGTAGGGGCAGAGAGGGAATTCAAACTTTTCCTGACCAACACCCCTCAACTGCATGCTCTTCTTCTCTCAGAGCGTTATTGGGAGTGGCGCCATCACTGTACTATGTCAGCCTGGCTCGATCGTACGATCAGACTGGGTTATCTAATTCAGTTTCGCTCAGCTCCCCCTCCCTTCTCGGTGATAGTGGAGACGATGATGTCATCGCCCGACAGAGAGTGTCTGCTCTCCTATCGGAGACCACCAAGTGGAGGGCTCGATTCTACACCATCAGTCGCTGTCAGGGACTCTCAAGGTCTGGCTCCTGAATGGGACAGACTTTTGAATAGAGGCCTGTCTGCTGCGGTGGTCCGCACTATCCAGGGTACCAGGGCAGCATCTATGTCCAAAATGTATTCCACTCGCTGGAATATGTTTGCGACGTGGTGCGTGCGGAGATCGTCTGACCCTTCATGTTGCCCTGTGGAGGAGATCCTGTCATTTCTGCAGTATCTCTTTGATTTGGATAGGTCCCCCTCGACTATCCGTGGATACGCGTCGGCCATCTCTGCGTGCCATGAGGGTTTTGCTGGAAACACTGTTTTCAGCCGCCCTCTCCTCCGCCGTTTCCTTTTGGGTACGCACCGTCTTCGCCCGGTGGCCAGGCTGGGCGCTCCACAGTGGGACCTTGCTAAGGTGCTGGGCGCCCTTTGTGAACCCCCATTCGAGCCCTTACAAACTGTGTTCTCTTAAGTTGCTCTCCCTTAAGACTGCCTTGCTCCTCACTTTGTGCTCTGCTAAGCGAGTGAGCGATCTCCGTGCGCTCTCTGTGCGCCCAGGCTGTCTGACTATCAGAGAGGACTACGCTGAGACCTAACCCGTCCTTCGTACCTAAGGTTATCACCAGCTCTTTTCGATCTAGAGTTATCGAATTACAGGCTTTCTTCCCTCCTCCGCACGTGCGTGAGGAGGGCGAGAGGCTCCACTGCCTATGCCCGATACACGCGCTGACTCTGTATGTAGAACGCACCAGGTCTATCAGACTGACTCCCCAGCTGGTTCTGTTATTCAGATTCCCGGGTGGGTTGTCCGCTTTCTAAGCAGCGTCTCTCCCACTGGCCAAACTGCATCACTTTTGCCTACGAGACGCCTGGTTCTGTCGTTCCCGGAGGGTCTCCGTGCACACTCCACGCGTGGTGTTGCAGCCTCCTCTGCCCTTTTCCATGGGATCAGAGCAGCGTTGTGGTCGTCGCCTTTGACGTTTGTCCGTTTCTATTTACTGGATGTTTCTCCTGCATCTTTTGTCCATTCGGTTCTCAGCGCTGCTGCCCGAGACCTCTGAACTGTTCTATGGAATCTCGTGCTTCGCCTTGATTCTATCGGTGCTTTGACGCTACAGAATCCAGTAGCCTGCTTGGCTCAGGGGTATTGTTGCTACCCCCAACACGCTTCACCTGGGTTTGCCTCCTCCCTGGGGCTTTCCTCATTTTGTGTTTTTTGTGTGTCTATATTCTCATGCCCAACATCTCGTGATGTGTGGTGTGTGAGTTATTGTTGTGCTTTATGTGGAACGGATACATTTCGCTTGAGCTCAACATCCTTTTCTTTTCCTGGGGTGGCCTGTGTGTTCATAGGTTTGCCCTGGGGGAGGATCATCATTAATGCATTCCATCATTCCTTCTCTGACTTCGTCAGTTATCGGGGATGTTTCGTCTTGGGGTTTTAGGAGACGGTTTCTTAACTGAACCCTGCGAGTCATGCTGGTTGGTCTGGCAGGGAGTACATACTTGGCACGCTCGCTCCGCCGTGAACCACTAGGAGCTAAAGCCCCTCTAGGGGGCGGAGCTCCACGACATGTAACGTTAAATCCCAGGAATGTAACTCTGGTTATATGAGTGGAGCGGAGCCCCCTAGACCTGTTGCCCTGCCGTCCAACGAGTTATGCTGAATAAACTCGGGAGGGCGTTCTCTGGGTTCACAGGTCCTATATAGGGGAAGGTGTGCCCTGATTGGCTGTCGCATCTTGCATAATGAGTTTTCAGTACGGCCGCTAACGCGGCACGGGTAAACCACTAGGAGCTAAAGCGCCTCTAGGGGGCTCCGCTCCACTCATATAACCGGAGTTACATTCCCGGTAACTAATGTTTCATCGGCCACGCTCACTTTGAGGACGGCCTGAATACCAAGCAACTGTTTCACTGGAGCGATTCAAAATCCAAAGGGTGGGGGGTGGGGGATTCCCCCCTTGTGAACTAGAACGGTGCACTTGTCCGTCTGGTTTAGAGATTGCGATTGGTCAAAAATCAATCGTTTTCTGGGTACGGCCAATTCGTTGGAGTGGATGGAAGCAATGAGATCACGTGCAGTGTTTTCAAAGTCGTTTGTAACCCAGAACTATTTAGTTTAGCTATTGCTAAAAACATTGTTTCTTTTGCAAAGAAATGGAAAGGAAAAGAAAATAAGAAAAGGTGGCGCAGAAAAAGCAAGAGATAAAAGTCAACGAGCACTCCAAGCAAATGCTGCAAAATGTAAAAACATTGAACAGATGTTTAGACCGCCAAAAGCTAAGCTAAGTGAGGGAGAGAGTCTGCAGCCCGAAGATGCGGCAGTACCAGAGGCGTCAGGTGCAAGCAGCTGCATTTTCGATATTTAGAAAATTCAAATATCCAAAACATATTGTTTTCATTTTTCTAAAAAAATTATAAATTTGGTATTACTGTTAGCCAATATATAGGCTATATATTTTAAATGAAGGAAAAGAAATGGCCAAGAGAAAAAGTCATTAATCTAAATATGCACAACATGTTTTTTGGCTATAAATAATAAATGTGCTATGTGGATCAAATGCAATTGGCTTATTTTTTCTGTTCTGTGTATTAAAGCAGCCACAGGTGACACTGGGCAAGAGATGGAGGCTGCTGTGGTGACAGGGTCCAGTGGAGAGACTTTGACAGGTGCAGCAATGCAACTGTACACAATAGACTAAGTTAACAGAGTTATTATATGGAAATTAGTTTGTTGAATTGATTTTCATTATTGATTATAGTTAACGGATTATTGTTCTTTTGCAACATCAAAAAGCAGATGCAGAAACAGATTAAGGAAATGAGAAAGTAAGGGAAAAGTGGAGGCAGGGTCAAGGAACAAGATAGATATGATTATTTCAGACGCCCTCAATCTAAAGATCTAGAGATGTTTTTTAATTTTCACCCACAACAACCAACAAGTATTTCTAATGCAAATGTGAAAGAAGTTTTTCACCGCAAGGATGGATCAAGCAGAAAATGGCTTACATATTGTGAAAACGCACACTCCCTATATTGTACAGTCTGCCTTGCATTTTCAAAGCCTGGAAATGAGAATGCATTCGTTAAGGATGGTATGAAAACCTGGTCGCACTAAAGGATAGAGGAGCATGAAAGAACCTCACACAGATTGGGCAGATGTGTACTTTCTCCAAGCCAGCAAGGCAGACATAAAATCTCTATTCTGCAATCAACAGATGTGTGAGCATCGGCAACAAGTGAGAATAAAGCGATTGGTCTTGTTAAGGTGATTGGAAAGCGTGGCCTGAGTTACAGAGGCAAATCTGAAGCTGCCTACAGCTTGGAGAATCAGGCAGTTGACCATGGCAACTTCCTTGAACAGATTTTTCTTTTTAGCAAATATGTTGTCGGGTCTACATGAACACGTAACTGCTTGCATCTCAAAAAGTAAAAGGCTTCATGAATCTGGGGGAAAAGGTGGAACAGGTTCACTAGTTACTTTTCTCTCCAAGAGAACGGTTGAATCAGTTACTGAAACCATCAGCCATATGATAAAGGAACAAGTGGCAAAAGAGGTCAGAGAAGACGGGATGTTTTCAGTCCAGTTAGACACTACTCAAGACATCACATCCAAAGACCAGTGTACTGTTATTGTTCGCTATGTTTCAGATGTTGTCCATGAGAGACTGCTTGCTGTGGTGGACTGTCAGAATTCATCTAGGGAATCGTTCGTTAAACTGCTTAAACAGGTCCTGGACAACAACAACTTGAATATTGAAAAATTTGTTGGCAATGTGATGGAGCTGCTAACATGCAGGGAAAGTACCAGGGATTCTCAACTCTTCTCTCACCACACTCAACGACTCAAGGTCATGTCTGGTGCTATGCACACATTTTGAATCTAGTTTTAACTGACACTACTGCCATTGTCATTCCATCTGCTACCCTCTTTTCTGTATTAAATGATGTGGCAGTATTCATTCGAGACAGATACAAGTGGATGAACATTTGGGAGGGAGGGAGTGATGACCCTCGCCACAGACGCCGGTCACCAATAGGTGAAACACGCTGGTGGGCCAAAGATGTGGCCCTGAAAAAAGTGTTTGGGTCATTTGGGAATGCAGGGAATGTATTGTTTGTAGACCTAAATTTAACTCTAGAGGAGATTGGAAATGACAGCAGTTAAGCCCACTGTGCGAGTTAAAGCAAAAGGGTTTACAGAGTGTTTCCTCAAGTACGAGACCATTCTCACTGCCCAGGTTTTCCTGAGAATATTTCAGCTGACCCTTCAGCTGACAACACCCCTCTCTAAGTACCTGCAAACCAATGGCATGGACATCCTAACTGCCCATTGGCTGGTTCTAGGTACCCAAGACAGCCTGAAGGAGTGTGACAGGGACTTTGAGGATGTAAAGCAAGCGGCTGACAGCTTTGTGGATTGGGCCAATGCAGAGCTTCAGAAACAGGCTGACTCTGAGGCTGAGGTCCATGATTCTCTCCCTGAAAAACGCATCAGGAAGAAAAAAAACATGTAGGGTGAGATCTCAATGGATGAGACTTTACCAGATCCTGCCACTGATTACAAAATCAAACTACATAATGTAATAATGGACACATGGGTAGAGAGCATCCACCGCCGCTGTGAGGCTAATGAAAACCTTTGGAAAGATTTCACCTGTATGGATCCAAAAAACTTCCTTGAAATAAGGCAAAAAGGGCTACCAACAAGAACACTGGGAAAGGTCAGTAAATGCCTTGTCAGATTTGATGAAAGAGCCACACCTGAAAGACTTCAATCGGAATTAAAGACCTTAGCAACACAGTGGGAAAGACTGCAGATGTCACCTCTAGATGAATACAATGTAAGATCCACTCAAATATATGAATATGGTGAAGAGGTTGACAGTGGCGAACACACTGAGGAAGAGATGAGTCTGGTCAGCAGAAGCTGCAAATCCTGCAAAAACTGTACTTTCTGTTGTTATGTAATCCTGACAAAGTACAACTTTTGACAGATGCCTACAGTGTGATTGGCTTGGCATTTAAATTCCCCCTCACTCTCTATCACACAAGTGGCATGAGAAGTTTCTCAACCTTGAAATTGATCAAGAACAGACTGAAAAGCACCATGTCCCAAGATCACCTGGAGAACTTTATAATGATGGCTACAGAAAAGGAGATTCTGATGGCCCTTGATGGTGATGGGATATTTGACAGAGTTGCAGAGCAAAGCACACAGATGCGCAACCTGCTGATTTTCTAAGGTAGGACGGGCTTCTGGTGCCATATTCATTTTTAGATACTGTATTAGATCAAATTTTGTTAACAGTCATCGATTGCACTGCATTATACTTTATTATTATTATATAGCCTATTTGTTTTAAGCAACTGTACACAGGTCGCGGGCCGGTCTGCGTTTCAAAGTCCTGGGCTGTTTTTCGGTCCCAGTCCAACCTTGGTGTATGCCATCTGTTTTTAGTTAGTATTTAGTTTTGGTTGATAGCAAAAGCTACTATTAAATAAAGCATTACGTATTAACAAATTGTGGGCAACTGTTAGTCCAAGACTCCTTGTCCACGCTCCTTGACCACGCTTTATGCCATGCTTCTGCTTTCAATGATGGCATGCCGTTTGTGTGAACGTGGTGTTAAGCACACAAGTATTGAAGCTGACCTGGATCATAGTATTTTCTTGAACCGTATGCAGACCGACATGTGCTGAGTTTGAAAAGCATAGATCAAAGTGGGCTTAAACATACGACAATGATATTAAGATTCTCATGCTCTACCGACTGAGCTAACCGGAATGTACCCCCCCCCACAAAAAATTGTTGTGCGCAATCAATTAGCATGCACTTCTTATACAGCAGTATGCAGCAGAGCCAATGAAGCATTGTTAAAAAAGATTGTATTCACCCAGTAAACTCTACTAAGTGTTAGGGGTGGGCGGATCGACCCCAAAATATCGATACTACAGATAAATTCTAGTGTCAATAGGATCGATACCAGTTTCAGTTTTTCTCTTCTAAGTTGTAACCATTTCATCAAAGAGAACTGTTATTCTGTGCAAACAACTTTCCGCAAGTGCTTCTCCGGCTCCACTGCTGTTGCTTGTGACGGTGACCTCAAACAATGAACATACGTGTCGCACACGCAAAGCGCGCCAGAGCGCGCACCCCGACTACCGGCGCCAACCGCCAATCCAACCCAAAGGCCTACATTTATTTCATGCATGAAGAGGAGCATTGTGTGAAATATAGACTACATTCAGACATTTAAATAGAATATTCAGCCCATTGAAACATATCTAAATTACTTATTTTAATGGAATTTAAAACAATATACCTCAAACTTGAAATATGGAATGTAGTCTGTCTTAATAATACGCTATAGACGTAATCATTTTTTTATTTTACCAAGGTGATTACCCAAGAACACTGGATATTACAAGAAGCTCTCCCCTACCTGAAAGTACATAAGCCACTTTTAATAATAAAAGGTACGGGTACTGGTGATTCTGGTCCTGTATTACTTGGTATCGGATCAAACCCAACATTTGTGGTATCACACACCCCTACTTAGTGTCTTTGGCCAGCAAGACTCCTTACTGTGATTATGAAATGGTTACCAACTCAGTTAGAACAGTAAAAAATTATGTAATGTCATACTCGTAGTATATGGTGGCTTAATAACTTTGTTTGAATCCTGAATGCTGACAGTTGGTATATGAAACTCTGCGATGTGTCATGTTTAAGAATAACTCTTAGCCGTGGTATATTAGCCATATACCACAACCTATCATGCCTTAGTGCTTATATATACCATGGCTATATGCCAATCAGCATTCGTGATTAGAACCACCCAGTTCATAATTATAATAATTTTCAGGTTTTTATGCCATTAGAGGGAGTAACCAGAACAGCCAATGTCAGACCTATCCTACACTCTTTCTTTTCATTAGTTTAATTTCTTCCTGTGCAGAGAATATAGACTGCAGCGCCATGTAGTCATCAAAGTTGTTTTGAAGTAACTTAATGTGAAGTAATCTTCAAGTTTTTATCGCAATGGTAAAAATATTGATACATGAAACACGTGCTAAAAGTATCACTTCCTCCACTGACAGTTTGCCCCACATGGCCACAAACCAATAGGCCTCATCTTTGCAACACAGGTTACTGCCCTCCATGACAAAGTTCCAAACGTTCAGTAACATTTCAAGCTAACTGTTGTGAGATTACGGTATATTCTTAACTTCGATACACATGAATAAGTAATTGCAACCTTATCAAATTCTAGGGGAAATAATAGGATACTGGAGAGGAAGAATGACAGAGCACAAAGCAGTTCTGAAAAATAATAGCCTTTAATTTCTAACAGTGCTGTTTGCTGTTCATAATACCTGCTCTCATGGTTTTGAATGTGGTGAAGTACACAAAGTAAAAATAGCCAGTCCGTCTGTGTGATGAAAGCATCTAAATAATGAAAATAACAACATAAGGTCAATATTATTGCTCATTGCCTGACAAATTGCATTAAATAGGACAACCTAATTAACAGGCTAACAGCAGAGAGCTGGCTGATTGATGATATTATAAATATGTGAATTGTAGAGCATAAATTATGCTAATGTTCCTAATTAGCCTATTATGTCATTTTTGTTATCGGTAGAAGATACAGTACTGTGAGGCCTCTGGATTACCATTCAGCATCTTGACATCAATACAGAAAAAAAGACATACAGACACACAAGAAGCTACGGTATATCACAAAGCAGGATCAAATCTTTTTTTCTGAAAAAGAAAAATAACCAAATATTTGTATTTGTATTTCCAACATAAAGATCTGAAAATGGGCACGGTATAACTGACTTATCTCCCAACATCTCTTGTTAGCATAGCCTTTGAAGGCTATAAGCCTATATCTTAGTGATGCTGTCCTCTAGTGGGCACTCACTACCTCACACTAATACCCCCACACGTCCTACAGGTTACTATGTTCAGTAGCTAACAATCGTTAGAAAACTTTCAAAACCCAAAACTAATGCAAGCCCATTTCTTTCTCCAAACGTTTTCTTTGGGTTTGTTCCTTAATGAACACAGCTGATATTTGGACATAGAGTGGCTGTGTGGGACTGTGTTTGAAGTCCAATTTTAAATAAATTGAGTGATTTTGACAACAACACTGATGTCATTTTTTCAGCTTTAGAGAACCTTACAATTCCCTACCAGGAACATGGTCGGAAAACGTTTTTAAATTAAAAAGGTACTTATATATTAGATCTAGGTTTATATATTCATTACTGATTGTATTACACTGTGTAAATAACAGAAATTGGTTGATTTGGAATAATGTTGTCCTAAAAGCACCATATTTTATATGTAGTGCACTACTATACTATAATGTAATACTTCTGACCATAGTGTATTACATTGGACCAGGTCAAAAGACATACTCTATAGAGTATAGGGTGCCATTTTGCATTAATGTACAGACTACGATGAAGCCACTCTTTCTGACAGCTGTGTGAAACGACATTTTAAAAACAAAAGGGATGCTAGCACCCCACACATTGAATACAATAGGCACTGCAATAGAAGTACAGACATGTACAATTTCCCAAAATGTTTGGACGCTGTGTAAAATGGGAAGAAAAACAGAATGCAAAGATGTGCAAATCATTTAAACCATATATTCAATAGAAAATAGTACCAAGACCACATATTAAATGTTGAAACTGAGAAATGTTATAGTTTCTTGGAAAATACATGCTCACTTTGAATTTGATGCCAGCAACACATTTCAAAAAAGCTGGGACAGAGGCACCAAAAGACTGGAAACATTGTGTAATGCTAAAAAACTAAACCTGGTGGAATATCACATGAATAATTATGTCTACTGGCAACAGGTCAGTAACATGATTGGATATTAAAAGATAATTCCAGAGAGGATGGGCCTTTCAGAAGTGAGGATGGGCCTTTCAGAAGTGAGGATGGGGAGTGGTTCACCATTCTGTGAAAGACTATGCGGGCAAATAGTGCCACAATTCAAGAATAACGTATCATAATGTAAAATTGCAAAGAATTTGGGGATCTCATCATCTACGGTACACAATATCATTAAAAAATTCAGAGAATCTAGAGTAATCTCTGTATGCAAGGGACAAGGCCAATATTGGATGGCCTTGATCTTCGGACACCCAGGCAGCACTGGATAAAAAGCAGAAACGATTCTCTAGTGGAAATCACTGCAAATCACGCAGGAACACTTCCGAAAACCATTGTCTATGAACACAGTACGTCGCTGCATCCACAAATTCAAGTTAAAACTATACCATGCAAAGACGAAACCATATATAGACAACAGAAACAACAGAAATGCCAGCGCCTTCTCTGGACCCAAGCTCAATTTAGATGGACTGGGGCGAAGTGTTTAACTGTCCTGTGGTGTGACAAATCAAAATGTGAGATTATTTTCATGGATGCCGTGTCCTCTGGGCTAAAGAGAAGGGGGACCATTTGGCTCGTGTTTGCACACAGTGCAAAACCAGCATCCATGATGGTATGGGGTTGCATTAGTGCACATGGCATGGGTGACTTGCACTTCTGTGAAGGCACCATAAATGCTGAACAATATATACAGAGCAACATATGCTGCCATCCAGACAATATCTTTTTCAGGGAAGACCTTGCTTTTTTCAGCAAGACAATGCCAAAACACATTCTGCATGAATCACAACAGCATGGCTCTGTAAAAAAAGAGTCTGGGTGCTAAACTGTCCTGCCTGCAGTCCAGACCTGTCCCCTATTGAAATCATTTGGCAAATTATGAAATGACAAATATAGCAAAGGAGACCCAAACTGTTAGCTGCAATCCTATATAAAGCAAAAATGGGACAACATTTCACTTTCTAAACTACAGCAATTGGTCTCCTCAGTTCCCAAATGCTTACAGTGTTAAAATAAGAGGTTTTTACCACATAGTGATAAACATGCCCCTGTCCCAACTTTTTTGACAGGAGTTACGAGCATCAAATTCAAAATGGGAATGTATTTTTCCAAAAACAATAACATTTCTTAGTTTCAACATTTGATATGTTGTCTGTGTACTATTTTAAATTAAATATAGGGATAAATGATTTGCACATCATTGCATTCTGTTTCTATTTGCATTTTATGCAGCGTCCCAACCTTTTTGGAAACGGGGTTGTAACAAAATATTAGAATTCGTATTACATTGTGAAAATCCAGGGCTGGGAATCCAGTGATTTATCAGGACCTTCTATAGATTTCTAGAACCACAGACGTAAGTTAAGCCCATAGCTACCTAGTAGAACCTACTTTCTCTGTCTCCAAACTAGAAAGTACTAGTACTAGTACATAGTAAACATCATGGATGCGAGGGAATCCTCATTCAGATATCATCATGCACCTTGTGGGTTGGGCCTGGAGGATTTTAATTGATCTTTTAAATAACTTATGAAGGTAAAACAGCAAAATGTTTTGTAGGCATAAAAAAGATTTGCAAACTTGTGAAAAAGATTTGTAAACTTGTAATTACTTTTGCAGTTGTAAAAAACATTTTGCAAACTTGTAAAAAAGATTTGCAAACATTCTACCACAGTAATAAATGTTGTAGTTGTTAAAAGATTTGCATACTTGTAACTAGATATTTGGAAACATGCAACTCATTTAATTACACTTGCCAATGTTAAATACGGATGCACATAGTTTTGTCACAAAAATTCCGCCAGACCTGTGACAAAATTATTTAAACTTGCAAATCACAGTCTGCGGTAGTATGTTTCACAGCATTTGCTAGGTGGGAAAATCACCTAAAAGGTTGGTTATCCTATCAAAAACTGAAGTTGGAGAAGTTGACCATGCTTAGCCATGTTCCTCCTCTGCATCACTATGAGTTGAAACACTGCTGATGCGTGTTCCAGAATCTACTCAGATTAGATAAAAGGTGAAAATGTGACACGCTCAACACTGACTCAGTTCATTGGTTAGAGAAAGCTATGCCCTGCCAATCAAGTCTTCATGGGTATCTTCGATTGCAAATGCTGTAAAACATACCACCACAGATTGTAAAAATCATTCTGTCACAGGTCTAGCAAAATTTTAGTGACAAAAACTCTGTGCGTCCGTATTTAACATTGGCATGTGTAATTAATGAGTTGCATGATTCCAAATATCAAGTTAGTTACAAGTATGCAAATATTTTTTTACAACTAGAAAATTAATGAAATGTTTGCAAACATTTTTACAAGTATGCAAATATCTTTTACAATTACAAAACCAATTACAAGTTTGCAAATCATTTTTTACAATTTTGCAAATCATTTTTACGCCTACAAAAGTTGTGTGGCTGTTTTACCTTAATAATAACACTGCCAAAGTAAAGAAAACACCTTTTTCTCCCTTGTTAACTTGAGTGTAAATTTTTCCTGATCTACTTAGTCTGGCCAACTGTTCCCTACGTTGCGTGAGCATACAGATATAATGGAGGAACCGAGAGCTCACGAGAGAGGGAACGCTCACTTAAGGACAGGCACAGTGAAACATTTCTCTCACATTTAAAATTTTAGCATTAAGTCTTATTCAGAGCAGCTCACAGGAGCTAGTAGGATTAAGCGCCTTGCTCAAAGGAATGATGACAGATTTTTCATATTGTTGGCATGGAAATTCAAACCAATAACACTGTGTAACAATTTTTTTTTGTTCTCGGGTAGTAAGTGTTATTTCCTAATTGCTTATGTCTCAAAAGTATAGAAAATGTCTATTATTCCCCACAGACTTTGCTTTTGTGACCAGGGCAGTGATGTTTTATAATTGACCGATTTTTCAGAACATTCTAGATAGATTCAGTGTTGAGGATACTTGGAGTAACTTCTAGAACTTTCCAGTAATATAAATAGTAGTATAAATACAGGGGCCTTAAGCCCACCAGTTCAATTTAGTTCCAGCTGCCTAAGTGGATATATATCTGCATTTTTCTGAGATGGCATCAAGTGGCTGCAATCATCCGGCAGACGCATTTTGCTATGTCTGTGGCCAAGATGAGAGCAAAAAATTACTCTGTGGAAGCATCTGCTAAGACGCATCTTCCTGACTCACTCGGTGCACCTCAAAGAGGATTACAACAGCATCAAGACCTTGCTGGATGCCTTGAAGTATGATGAGTAAGGCTGGGAGGTCATAGGAGACTTCATAATGGTGGCATTCCTGATGGGTCTCCAGGGCGGTTTTACCAAGTTTCCCTGCTATCTTTGTCTTTGGGACAGCAGGGACACCAAGGCGCACTACCACAGGCAGGACTGGCCACAGCAGACAGAGTTCTCTGTGGGGAGGAACAACGTCAAGTGGGAGCCACTTGTGGACCCCCGGAAGATGCAGATGTCACCACTGCACATCAAATTGAGCCTTATGAAACAATTTGTCAGAGCTCTAGATTAGGAGTCGACAGCCTTCAAGTACCTTCAAGACTTCTTCCCTAAGCTGTCTGAGGCAAAGGTCAAAGCCAGTGTCTTCGTTGGAACACAGATAAAGAAGATCCTGGAGTGCAATGAATTCCCCAAGAAGCTCACTAGTAAGGAGAAAGCAGCTTGGAACAGCTTTGTCACAGTGGTTTAGGGCTTCCTGGGCAATCACAAGGCTGAAAACTATGTGGAGCTGGTTGAGACTGGTGAAGAACTACGGCACAATGGGCTGTAGGATGGCCCTCAAAGTCCATATCCTTGATGCACATTTAGTATTGCCATTTGTATTGCATTTGCCTTCATTGCACATTGACACATTCCACTTGTAATATACGTATACCTAATATATTTTTTGCCCTCTATTTGCACTTCTGGTTAGATGCGTACTGCATTTCGTTGTACTGTCCTTGTACTGTTCAATGACAATAAAGTTGAATCTAATCTCATCTCATCCTGATAAATTCAAGAAGAACATGCGAGTGTACATGGAAGAGCAGGGCGAGCGCTTCCACCAGGATATATTGGACTTTGAACGCCGCTACCAAGGACAGTATAACAAGAACATGATGGGAGACTACACTTGGGGGCTGATTTGTGAAAGTGATTTACAGTATAATCGTAAATCTTGAAAAACTACTCACTTCTAAATCTTTTGTAGTCATTTTTGCATAACTTCAGCATAAATATGTTAATTTGGATTCATATGTTGTTTTTTTCTGACTTTATGTGAACGAAAAGACAAAAATTCACCTGTTTTCTCATTGGAAATAGGCACATTTCAAAATATCACTGTATTGGTCACAAAAGCAATGTTTCTGGGGAATAATAGCCATTATCTATACTTTTTAGGCATAAGCAATTACAAACTAACACTTACTATCCAGGAACAAGAATTGTATTACATAGTGTAATCTGTTCCTGGCCACACTCTCTAACCACTAGGTGGCCTAAGTAAACCATCTTATTAACCATCTTGACTAAACACAGGAACACAAAATACATTTTCCACGAGGCAACAATATAAAGATAGGGATGAAGAATGAAAAATAGTGAAAACGTACAAAAAATAAAATAAATAAAACAAGCTAGAAATAAAATAAATAAAACAAGCTAGAAAGAGAAGGATGAACAAATACAAAAACTTTACCACTTGCCTCTTTTTGTGTTTTTGATTTAGAGACCAAAAACACACATCAACATTAAGCTTTCAAACAAGTATACATTCTCATACTGTAAACACCATTCTGAAAGCGATTCTCCCCCTTGCTAGTGGCAACATTTTAAAGCAATGAGGGTTTGGTGAATGGGTCTTTGTGCTGTATTATAACACTGACTTCTTAGCAGTGTTACTATTGGTGCACAAGTTCATTTATTTACAAGTGTGCTGGCTTATTTACACATGAAATCAGCATAGTTGAAATCAGAGTTTGACTGCGGAGACAGAATGTTTGTTTGCCAAGTTCACTGCCACTGTTGGGTTTCCTACTGGTTTGTAATGAAAAATGGGTCAAATTATTGCCAACTAAACGTAAGCTAAAATCTGAAATAACTGAATGTAGCAGTGGTTTCTTATTTTTTGCCTTATTAAAGGCTAATATCGGAGCACCTTTTCAGTGAAGTAATTATCCCGGTTCTGTCAAGACACCCAAACTAAGATGATAAAATATGATACAGTGAGAAGGAGGGTGGCAGGGGGTACAGTAAGGTCCCCTATTGCCCTTGAATGCTAACCCCAGAAATAAATGACAGCAGGCACTTGAATGTTGTTGTTTCCTGTTTGTTGGAGAAAAAGTCAAAGAGTTGATAGTCCTGACACAGGCTTGCGTGCTCTGGGAGGATTTTGCCTAAACGTTCTGATCTAGGATCAGCTTACGCTACAGTGTGAGCCTAACCTAAATGATTAGGAGAGTAAATGCATAGCTGGCCCTAGATCAGTGTGTAGATGGCTCTTCCTCAATACACTTCCGTAAGAGGGTGGGATCCGAGATTACATCACTCTAGTCCCCTCAGGATTCCATCTCATCTCCATCGAATGGCGGGGGTTCGAAACTGCAAACCTCCTCATATGTCAACCCTGAAAGAGGTTGAGAGAAAAAAAATCAGAAGTGTCAAGAAAAATACCATGCTTCCCATGATAGTCTATGTTGAGCCTGTGCCACTGACTATGTCGCTGGGCTGTTTCACACTGTCGGCTCAGGGATTCGAACTAGTGACCGTACATCTAGACTGCCCTTTGCTGTCTAACAGTATGTTAAACCTAAGTTATTTATCAGCATCCTCCTTCCAGTCATGGACACCTTCCACCAGCCCACCTACTTTTCCACTCCTCTATCTCCAGCTCACGGCTCTCGAAGCTCTGGTCATACGGCTCTGCCTCGGGCTCGTCATCTGGGTCATGGTACTGGGTAAAGTAGGGGTGTGCCAGTGCCGCTGACGCTGTAATCCGCTTATCAGTGTCCAGAACCAACATCTTCTCTAATAGATCCACCGCTTGAAGCAAGTGGGAAGAGAGAGTATAAACTAAATGTGTATTTAGACAGTGCAAGTAAGCGTTTGCGTTTTACAATAAACAAAATACCCCAATAATTACCTAGTGGGTTGGCGCCAATAAACACATCGGCAAAGTTCCTTTTGGGCATTGAGGGAAGAGAGTTGATGTAGTTTCTGGCCTGTTAAATAGATTACACACAGAACAGCTCAACACACACTCCACTGGATGCAGCTAAACACACAACCAGCAGGTTGTTTTTTTGCCATGAATCTTGTTTAGGAGGCAGATCAGTCCATAAGGCATGCATCATGTGACTGAATTCACTAATGTTGAGGGCGGAACTTAAATTCTGAATTTACCAGGGTTAGAGATTGTCCCTACCTAAAACCATAACCCCTAACTAAACCCTTACCCTTTTACATTTAAATTATAGGCCCTTAATTGTGACATAAGCTCCTCCTTCATATAGTGAACCCTATCACTTAATAATATGGGCACTGGGGGCAGTATATACAGTGAGGGGGGAAAAAGTATTTGATCCCCTGCTGATTTTGTACGTTTGCCCACTGACAAAGAAATGATCAGTCTATAATTTTAATGGTAGGTTTATTTGAACAGTGAGAGACAGAATAACAACAAAAAAATCCAGAAAAACGCATGTCAAAAATGTTATACATTT
>JACXGI010006596.1:25881-41401 GCA_016801175.1 Esox masquinongy
AATGTGCTTCTTCTTGAGCCACTCCTTTGTTGCCTTGGCCGTGTGTTTTGGGTCATTGTCATGCTGGAATACCCATCCACGACCCATTTTCAATGCCCTGGCTGAGGGAAGGAGGTTCTCACCCAAGATTTGACGGTACATGGCCCCGTCCATCGTCCCTTTGATGCAGTGAAGTTGTCCTGTCCCCTTAGCAGAAAAATACCCCCAAAGAATAATGTTTCCACCTCCATGTTTGACAGTGGGGATGGTGTTCTTGGGGTCATAGGCAGCATTCCTCTTCCTCCAAACACAGCGAGTTGAGTTGATACCAAAGAGCTTGATTTTGGTCTCATCTGACCACAACACTTTCACCCAGTTCTCCTCTGAATCACACAGATGTTCATAGGCAAACTTCAGACGGGCCAGTACATGTGCTTTCTTGAGCAGGGGGACCTTGCGGGCGCTGCAGGATTTCAGTCCTTCATGACGTAGTGTGTTACCAATTGTTTTCTTGGTGACTATGGTCCCGGCTGCCTTGAGATCATTGACAAGATCCTCCCGTGTTGTTCTGGGCTGATTCCTCACCGTTCTCATGATCATTGTAACTCCACGAGGTGAGATCTTGCATGGAGCCCCAGACCGAGGGAGACTGACAGTTCTTTTGTGTTTCTTCCATTTGTGAATAATCGCACCAACTGTTGTCACCTTCTCACCAAGCTGCTTGGCGATGGTCTTGTAGCCCATTCCAGCCTTGTGTAGGTCTACAATCTTGTCCCTGACATCATCGGACAGCTCTTTGTTCTTGGCCATGGTGGAGAGTTTGGAATCTGATTGATTGACTGCTTCTGTGGACAGGTGTCTTTTATACAGGTAACAAGCTGAGATTAGGAGCACTCCCTTTAAGAGTGTGTTCCTAATCTCTGCTCGTTACCTGTATAAAAGACACCTGGGAGCCAGAAATCTTTCTGATTTAGAGGGGATCAAATACTTATTTCAATCATTAAAATGCAAATCAATTTATAACATTTTTGACATGCGTTTTTCTGGATTTTTTTGTTGTTATTCTGTCTCTCACTGTTCAAATAAACCTATCATTAAAATTATAGACTGATCATTTCTTTGTCAGTGGGCAAACGTACAAAATCAGCAGGGGATCAAATACTTTTTCCCTCACTATATAATACATGTTAAGTATCAGTTTGCCCTTTTACATAACAGTAACAATTATAATATAATCTAGGGGGACTTGATCAGAGATTGGCATTCATACACTGAGTCTTGATAAATTGTCCTGAACATCCAGTTAGGATTGGAATAGAGTACATCTGAGGAATACTGTCAGTCTCAAACTTGAAGTTGGAGGAGCAAAACTGCTTACAACAACAAAACACAACACATCATATCACAACCACTTAGAACAGAAGGAAAAGGCTAACGACAGTAATTAGGAATTAGACCATGCAAATCACTGAAGGAATGTGTGAGATTATTATTAAGGAATGTGTGAGAAAAACGTTGTCAGACCAAAAGACAGGTGCAGAGAAAAGTATGATGGGTCCAGTGAGGCACGCTATAGGGTCAAACGTCAACTTTATCATTAGGTGTAAGGCTAGTGATATAATGTAAAAATTACTACTAGGATTTTTGTTTTGTTTTAAACAATACCCTACCTCCGATCAAAACAATACCTCCGATCAAACACAGAAAAGGTCAGATAAGGTCTCTCATTAGTAGTCATCAAGTGTTGCTCTCTGGCTCCACCCAGTTTCCGGGTGACACATCGGTAGCTGGTGCTTGTGGGACGGCTTGGAGTGGCATGGGGAACCTGGAAAGGAAGTGTCTCACCTCATGGCTGGGCATCCTGCTAATGAGAGTGGCCGGGGGTGTCCCTGTCAGCCTCATGATCTGCTGCAGCTGGTTTATATCTACAGCAGCTCAGTGTCAAGGGTGATAGATTATGGGGTCACACATGTTAGAGGGTCACAGAGAGGTCAAAGTGTCCCTCAAACATTTTTTTTAATACTTTTTGTTTTGGGTAGGGAGAAAAAGGCAATCCTGGGGAGGGGGAATTTTGAATAGAGATGCAACATGCTTTCCGAAGACAGCTTGCAGCGAAATGTCATATAAACAGATCGACAAAGAGGGACACATTACAAGGCAGTCCTCTTGGATGACAACTAAATGGTTCCCTTTGCTTTTCATGGAAATGTTTGGTTGCTTTAAGATTGAAAGTATTTTGAGTGAAGACAGCGACCTGTGTATCTGGGAAGTTGGAAGTTAAACATGAAGCTGTGGTATCGAGTTATAGTAACAGTGAGTGGCCATACACTACCACTCCAAAGTTAGAGGTCACTTAGAAGTGTCCGTGTTTTTGAAAGAAAAGCAGTTTTTGTCCATTAAAATAACATCAAATTAGAAATACAGTGTAGACATTATTAATATTGTAAGTGACTATTGTAGCTGGAAATGGCTGATTTTTAATGAAATATCTACATCGGCATACAGAGGCCCATTATCAGCAACCATCAGTTCATTGTTCCAATGTCGAGTTAATAATTTTAAAGTTAATAATTTTAAAGGCTAACTGATCAATTATGTTAGCACAGCAGAAAACTGTTGTGCTGATTAAAGAAGCAATAAAACTGGCCTTCTTCAGACTAGTATCTGGAGCAATTGTGGGTTTGATTACAGGCTCAAAATGGCCAGAAACAAAGAACTTTCTTCTTAAACTGATCAGTCTATTCTTGTTCTGAGAAATCAATTCCATGCAAGAAGTTGCCAAGAAACGTAAGATCTCGTACAACGCTGTGTACTGCTCCCTTCACTGAACAGCACAAACTGGCTCTAACCAAAAATATAAAGATGAGTGGGAGGCCCCGGTGCACAATTGAGCAAGAGGACAAATATATTAGAGTGTCTAGTTCGAGAAACAGACGCCTCACAGGTCCTCAACTGGCAGCTGTCTCAACGTCAACAGTGAAGAGGCGACTCCGAAGTACTGGCCTTCTAGGCAGAGTTGCAAAGAAAATGCCATATCTCAGATAAAAAGTAAAGATTAAGATGGGCAAAAGAACAAACACTAGACAGAGCAAGATTGGAAATAGTATTATGACAAACAAATCTAAGTTTGAGGTGTTTGGATCACAAAGAAGAACATTCGTGAGACACAGACCAAATGAAAAGATGCTGGAGAATTGCTTGATGCAAGTACTATTTAGGGAAGAAGCAGTCAACCAGTATTCTATCTGTAATGGAGAGGCCAGCGCAGTCACCGGACCTCAACCTATTGAGCTGTAGGTGTGAGCAGCTTGACCGTATGGAACTTAAGTGCCCATCGAGCCAATCCTACTTGAGGGAGGTGCTTCTGGAAGAATGGGGTGATATCTCTTCAGATTACCTTACCAAAGGTCTGCAAGGCTGTAATTGCTGCAAATGGAGGATTCATTGACGAAAGCAAAGTTTGAAGGACACAATTATTATTTAAATTCAAAATCATTATTTCTAAACTCAGTGACTTTATTTCCTATTCATTCTGCTATATTTCCTATTCAAACTCATTTCATGTATGTTTTCATGGAAAACAAGGACATTTCTAAGTGACCCAAACTTTTGAACGGTAATGTATATGGGTACGGCAGTTGTAGTAGCTAAATTAGAAGGTTGTCATAGAAAGGCTGAGACACAACCCAGGTAGGTTTGCAGAGGGCGGGCTGAAGCAGAACAGAACATGGCAGAACACTCACAGACTCTGAGGAGATTTTCATCAAGAGCTCGGGTTCCGGGGTTCCCATGAGGTGCATTATAAGCTTCAACTGATCAATGTCTACAGCACACCAAAATAAAGGAAAAACCGAGGGATGGACGAATGGGAAAATAGGGGAGAGGAGAAGAGGTACTGTATAAGGGAGAGTTGTCACATGTTGTTCAGTGTTTCCAGAAAGTTAGTCCCAGAGTTTGGGCTGTGAGTAGGACAGGGTATTACGCAGTGTTGAGCAACAGATGGCACAAACTGGATCCCAATTTATGTTTTTTGGTCTCCAAAAGCTTTGGGATGAAAGATAACTTCTATTATTGTTGTTTGGTTTTATTCTAATTGTATTGTTATTTTTTATACTAGAATCACCAGGAATTAAGCAAAAAATATTTTTGCCAGGTAAAAGTATTGCCAGGTATTTTTAGAAATAAACTAAGGCACAATGTGATCAAGTATGAGATATCTAGTCAACCAACCCTGATATAGAGAATAGAAGATCAGCATGAAATTTGGCATAACCAAGCCATGACCATTACGACAGTAAAAGGATACGGTCAGTTCCAGGGAATAATGTCCGTCCGGTAAGCAGCTCCGCCATGATGCAGCCCACTGACCAAATGTCAACTACAACAACAACAAAATCAACAACCACACTGTCAAATCCACAGACATTTCGTTTAGCCATTTATAACCAAAATAAAGAATTGTCTCAAGAAAAACCCTGCGGGGGTCATTGATCAATCAGACGTAAGAAAAATCTATGTGTAAATCAGGAGTACAACAATTTTCATGGAAAGTTTGAGATTTATTAAGATCAAACATTTGAATGTTTGTATATGTGGAATGAGGGGATTGCTTGTCAAATGCAGCTTAGTTAATGTGGAAAATACATTTTAAAAAAATATGTTAATTAAATTGTGAGTATAACCTTTAAGTAACATTTAGATATGACTGTTTTTCCATTATCAATTCATGCAACACTTCTTTACACGTTATTTAGTATCATGTAATTTAACCACATCAGTGCATTTGTAATTACCCAAATAAAGCAGTTATTTGTTAAATTATAGCCACATCTAAAACCACTTCCAATGGAAAATCTGACAAACGCTGCATTTCAAATAGATACAGATGAGATATTTTTGCAGAAAGTACAGACTGGCTCAGCAGATATTGTTTTTCTGAGTTTTAAAACGTATTTTAGAAAGGCAACATCCAATCTGTTTTGGCAACATGCACTTTACAACAGAACCTTTTTGATCATTCTGGCATCTTATCCAGGATAAGCCTGCCGATCGATGCCATCTGTTTTAGGTGTAATCATCAGCAAAACAACGTTTCATACATTGTCCATAGACCATCTCAGACAAAGGTTGCAGTCAAGCCACCACTGTGGTGGCAAGGTTGTCAGGTGGAATGCATGACTGATTCATTTTGCAAAACAACAAAAATGGCATTTACAGCTAGGCTACATGAGGCATCATTAGAGAATGGACTACGGTTGCACGATATTGACAAAATGTGATATTGCAATATTGATGATGAATATTGTGATATCAATATTAATTTCAATATTCTTAAACATATGTAAAAACACAAAAGCTATGGGAAAACCCATCAAAATAGATTCATAACATATGAAAACAATAAGTTTTCTTACAACACATGGGTTTATTTCAACAGACAGTCATATTGGACTGGTACAACATGAATTAATGAAGACCATGTGTACAGAACAGGACATGTTGTACTGGTGGTACAGCAGACCTGCCAACCCTGGCCAACTTTTTAGAGTACCAGACGTGCACAGCAAATTGGGGTTTGGATCTTCTATTTGCGCTTGCTTTTGCCTTCATTGCACATCTATACATTCCACTTGTGCATACATTATACTAAATACTTACACATTTTCTGCCCTCTTCTATTTGCACTTCTGATTATATGCTAACTGCATTTCATTGTACTGTACTTGTACGTTCAATGACAAAATTGAATCTAATCTAATCTTAAGTTTTTCTTAGGATATGCCCCCGTTTAGTCTCTCCAGTAGAGGAACGCTTGTCAACTCTCAAACAGGGCCAATCAAAGGTATTGGCTTTTTAGACATGGTACTTAATCAACACTAAAAGCAAAATCATTTTGAAAACATAAAAACAAATGATTGCATGGACACAGACTGCAAACTAGCAACACAAAATTTTGTAGGCTACCGCAATGGGAATCTGAACGCTGTTCGCTAGAAGAGTCTGGTGTTTCAGCCTATGTAAATGTGCCCACTGTATTTATTGGCAGCGCATACATAATTTGAGATTTTTTAAATTGATTAAATCAGCCTCTATAGCTAATCCCAGACACTCATTCATTATTTATTGCACAGTCTTCTAAACTCTTGTCTCCATTTAATGCTAAGATGTTTATATTTATTTTGGATTTTACTTTTGTAATGCTTTGTGTGACATGGATCTAAATTACTCTGTTGTTTCGTTGTCGCCCTGAGCGACACTCATCTTACTTTTCTATCATTTTCTTTTGCTCCTCTGACTCCCTTCGCTCTCTCTCTCTTTCTGTCCTTTCTTTTTCTGAAAAAATTGACTAAGGGACTTTGATATATATATATACTATATGGCCAAAAGTATGTGAACACCCCTACTAATTATTGAGTTCATGTGTTTCAGTCACACCCATTGCTCACAGGTGCATAAAATCCAGCACATAGCCATGAAATCTCCATAGACAAACATTGGCTATACAATCGGTTGTACTGATGAGCTCAGTGACTTTAAACGTGGCACTGTCATAGGATGCCACCTTTGCCATGAGTCAGTTCTTGAAATTACCTGGACTCAGGAGCAGTGGAAACTTGTTCTCTGGAGTGATGCTTCACTATCTGGCAGTCTGATTGACGAACCTGGGTGTGGCAGATGCCAGGAGAACGCTACCCACCGGAATGCATAGTTCCTACTGTAACGTTTGGTGGAGGAGGGATAGTGGTCTGGGGCTGTGTTTCAGGGTTTGGGCTAAGCCCTGTAGTTTCAGTGAAGGGTCATCTAATATGGAAACTCCATATTATTGCCCATAGTTTTGGAATGGGATGTCCAATAAGCTGTAATCCTGTAAGCTGTAATTTTTTATGATTTTGTTTTTTGTTGTTTTTTTACATATATATCTTGAAAATACAATTGTGACAACAGAAGATTTGGATACTTTTTTTATTCAATAATGTGCTTGAGATGCATTTTTGTCTGTGTCCACTCAATTACCTTTTATCTGACTGTATTATCTGTGGTTAAATTAGCAAAAAGATATGTGAAAGTGCATTGAAAGTGTATTTTTTATTATCATTTTTCCTAGGGGAGACCCACCAGACCCCCGCCTACCTAGTCCCCCTGAATCTCTGACTGTTTTGCCCTTGGTTTGAAGACAATAACCTTGAAGCTGTAACTCTTTTTATCCATGCAGTTGTGTATGTGGGACAATCCCTCCCCTATTCCATACTACTGAAGATGCGCCCTTCTTGGGCACCAAAATGATGTTCATGATTAAGTCATCATGTGCATGCCATCCAGAGTGAGAGAGCCACCTCTGTGGGTGAAGTGAATAAATGAAGTCTAGCATGTTTCTGTTGTATTAACATTCTAATAAAAAGGACGGAAGTTGGCGATTTGAATATTACTTGTCTTTATCGCAATATTGACCCTAATTTGATTAATTGTGGAGCCCTAGGGTGAGGGACTGTTCAATTTGTCTAACCTTCATGGAGGTTTGTGGTTAATAATGGTAATAGTTTTGAGGGAAGATGCATTGTTTGCCATATTTTTTGTTTTGTTCTTGTAGATGGCTTATTGATACCTTGAAGTCACGCGCTACCTCAGTGAGTGATTAGGCTATTTCAGTTTAAAGATTATGGGATTGTCAACAGCTTGGAACCCTATTTAAGCAAATCAGATTTCAAATACAGTGCCTTGCAAAAGTATTCAGAGCCCTTACCTATTCTCTAATGTTACTGAATTACAAATGTTAAATTTACATTTCTTCGGTGTGTTATTTTACTCTTAAACACAATCTCAAAATCTATTATTGTAAGTTGATATCAATTATGTTGGGAAATATATCTAAGAAAATAATAAAACTGATACATTTTGCTTGCATAAGTATTCAACCTACCCACATTAATATTTGGTAAAGCCACCTTTCATTGCAATGACAGCTTTAAGTTGTTTAGCATAAGTATGCACCAGCTTTGCACAGTTATTTTGCAATGTTGCTCTGGCATTGTGCTTGGGATCATTGTCCTGCTAAAGAGAATTTCCTCACAAGTTTCAGTTTTTCAGCAGACTCAGTAATGTACTCTTGAAGTCAATGTATTCTTTCAATGTATTTTTTTTCATCCATTTATCCATGAATTTTAACAAGACTAGTCCCAACTGTGGACAAGCATCCCCACAGCATGATGCTGCAACCACCATACATCACTTCAGGGATGATTTATCTTGAGGCTTGTGCAGTGTTACGTTCGCAGCAGACATTGTACTTTGACTTTTGGCAACAAAGATCTATCTTAGCGTCATCTGATCATAAAACCTAATCACACATTGCAACTTGGGTCACTAATACATTCTGGCAAACTCCAGACATCCTTTCAGATGGAGCGGTTTCTTTCTTGCCACCCCTTATACAAGTTTGTTTTATGTACAGCTCTTGATATGGTTGACTGGCGCACCATTACTCCCCTCCTAGCCCCAAAACTCTGTAGTTCCTTCAAAGTGATTGTTCACTTTAAACAATTCTCCTTTTTGTTGTTTAAGTTTTGAGGGACAGTCTTTTCTTAGCAGTGTCTGTGTAGTGTGATGATCTAACTGTGCTCACTGGGATATTGACACACTGATATTATTTTGTATTTGTATTAATTTATCTTTAACTACAGAATGCTCTGTGATATTTTACTGTAGAATGCTCTTTGATTTGCCTTCAAGTTCAAAGCCTGACCAATGATCATTCAACTCTGGGGTAATTATCTAGAAAAAAAATGTAGTGGTTCACAGATGGAGTCCAAAAGTAAGGAAATTGTGTCCTCATTAGGGAAATTTCTTTACTAAATCTGGGAGCTTCCACAGCACAGTGGTAATATACTTATGCAAGCAACATATTTTCGTTTTTAAATTTTATTACAGATATTTTCCAACATAAAACCTATATCACCAATGTCAGTGTTTTAAATTAAATAACAATGAATTGTCAATGTAACATGGGTAATACAGTAATATGACAGGTGAATTGCTCAGGGATCTGAATACTTTTGCAAGGCACTGTCTTAGAACCTGTTTCATAAAGTATGTTAATACCTGTCATGTTGTAGTGCATCCAGTTGAGCATGATCTCGGGGGCACGGTACCACCTGGTCGCCACATAACCGGTCATCTCATCATCCGTATGTCGTGCCAAACCAAAATCCAGGATCTGCAGGAAATAGAGGTGACTGCTTGAATGTAGACTGACCATGCAACATATAATAATTTCAATGACTTTGTCTGCGCTGCCAGGAAACCAAAACTCCAACAGGTTTGGTAGTAATGCGCTGGTTGACTCATATCATAACCTCCTGTCTACACAGTTATATCCACGGTGCAGGTAGGTTTAGGGGCATAAAACATTGTTTGAAAAAAGGGCGGGTGGGTTGCAGGCTGGTTGAATGTTAACTGACAATGCTATGGCTAACACATAATTTTTTGCAATAATCTACAGTATGTGAACTAGGCAGTAGTATGCAATATTCAGTTACTACCTTGAGCTCACAGTCCTCATTCACAGCCAGGTTACTGGGTTTTAGATCCTGTGGAGGGAGGGAATAAGCCAGGTATTGAGAGAGAGAATAAACCAGGTAGTGTCAACACTAACACTGTTTTCATATTCATATTCATTGCATCTTTAAATACTGATGAATATATGATGCCACTTACTCTGTGGATGATGTCTGCTGAATGGATATACTGAAAGAAAAAACAGACAATTTAAATTGCATGCCTATGGTACCAATCACTGCACATATGAAACACAAGACAGATACCACACACAATCACCTTGAGCCCCCTGAGAATCTGATATATGAGAAACTGAACGTGGTCATCCGTCAGTTTCTGACACTTGACAATGTTGTTGAGGTCTGCCCCCATCAGGTGGGTCACCAGATACCTGTAAATCAAAACCAACAAAAAAGGAATCCAGGTTATTACCATGGCAGCAATGACAAGTTTCACTGGACAGAGAGAGAGATATGTAGAGTGTGTGTGTTTGTGTGCGTTTGTGTACACACAATGGAAGTTAGGGAGACAGTTAAATGCTTGTTGCCACGGTTATAAGGAATCATGAGCAAGTGCATGTAATAACCCTGTTAGTGCCTTGGTTAGGCGAATCACTCAGCCAAAAACATTACATAAAAACCTCCAGAAATAGGCTTGTTTCAAAGAAAATCATCAAAATATAAATGCATGTCTGTTCTTCTAAGCAACTTAACCTCCTATTTAACAGCTAGAAAGATTAAGACATAGAGCGCAACAGAGTCATAGAAAGCTGTTACTCACACGTCGTTGAACTCTTCTAGGCTGGTGGCGGGTGTGAACACATCCAACAGACCAATTACCTGACAGAAAGAAGAGGTCAAAGGTCAAACAACTATCTAAACGAGACAGACACTAGTCCCACCACAGACATAAAGCATGCACACTACAACACCCCTAAAAAATTGCACTACTAAAAAAACTTTCAAATCTTGAAATCCATGAGGGTGAATGAGACAATGTCCTTGGTGTGCAAACAAAAGGAAAAGGTTTCCGCAAAGAAAGTTTAAAACGTATTAAGAGTGAGACTGTGCTACCACCCGATGTCCTAGATATGGTCTGTCACCCTGTTCAAAAGCAGGTAAAGTTTGCTTTGATAACCAAGAACATTGCGTTTCATCACACAAAGTTTATCGATTTGTGGTGGCAGTCAAATCGCTCACAGCTTTGAAGCAGAGCTGCAGTACCAGTGGCAATAACGGCTCTGTGACCCAGGAAGCTGATGCTGGGTTTGTGGGTCCTCACAGCAAAACCCTGATGCTGGGTCCAAAAAAGCTGATGCTGGGTCCTCACAGCATTGGAGTAAGGTTGGGGTTAAAAATGACAACTGGGGTTAGAGTCAGAATGGGGATTAGTTTTAGGTATTAGGGTTAAGGTTAAGAATATGGGTTTGGTAAAGTTTAGGCATAAAAGTTGTGAGGTTAATGTTGTATAAGGTAAGGTTAATTTAAGGTTAAGATAACGTCTAGGGCTAGGGTACAGGGAAAATATGGAATCAACTTTCTGGTCCCCACTAGGATAGAAAAATAAAGGTGGGTGTATGTTTGCATAAGTCTCAGGCTATCGCTGAGGGCTTGCGGTACTGATGTTCGGGAGCCCAGGCCATGTACACAGACAGGCTGTGTGTGGCCTTCAAACAGCAGGCCTACATAGGACAAAAATAATGAGGATAGCGAGGTACTGCTCCATCTCAGCGAGTCACTGCTGCCCCTGCTGTGCAGAGACAGCACCATTTGTGATTGCCGATGCACAATAACATTTTTGAACGTTTGAATCTTATATAAATGTAAATTAGATTTCTGACTCAAATAAAACCTTTGAAATGTGTGTGTGTGTGTGTGTGTGTGTATGTGATGACTGACCTCTGAACAGGAAATCATACAGTAAAACACAGAGAGAGACAGATAGCTATCATTTAGGTAGTGAGGGTGGTTACAGGGGCTGAGAGCTGGCTTAGGAAGGGGGCAGACCTCGGTGCCAGACTGAGTGCCCCCCCCCATACAGAAACTGACTGAGATCAGTGGGCATGTGTCATAACAACACAACTCCACACCACCCACACAGGACTGCGATTGGTGGACTGTATCTAAAACAAGCAGTGATTGGCTGCCCAAAGCTTTCTAAAAAACATAACCCTGCCTGTATCCAGGCAACAGCAGGGAAATCTAGTCATAGAATAACTAAATATTAGGGTCAAACGCTGTGTCAGGTTGATCAACATGTTCAACTGTTCCTTGCCATAATTCTGGGAGCTGTTACCTCAGTTCACAGAGAGGTTTGACACTTGAATTACACCATGTCAGGTTGTACGTACTCAGACAAACTGACATCAGACACTGGAATTCCCTCCATTCAGAGTAAAGAAAAAAAGTTTTAGTTTAAAAAGAGCCTTGTCCGATTCAGATGAATATATTGCCAGTTGCAACAGTAACTAGGTTAAGTTTTTATTTTGTGTGTTCCTGTTTTACAAGGAAAATGATGGAAAGGATATTTGTCTGGTCCTCACTTTATCCGACAAGCAGCTTTATCCGACTGGGGGGTTAAAGGGATAGTTCAGCACAGATTCATATTTGGGTAAAAGTCCACTTACCCTGAGTTGTTCCTGAAGGCACAGAGTGATTTTTCAAAATAATACATTATTCAGCTCTGTACCGGTCTGTAAGCAGCATTATTAGCTTAGTCCAAATTAATGAATGGAAATGGTGTGTCCCACTTTACAAAAGCTGCATTGCAGGTGAATAACTGCTAAAAAAATACTCCAAACTAAGACTAGTGGTGTTGTTTACCTCGAAGAACCTGACATGGTATCAATCCACAGGTTCTTTCAGGAAGACAAAGTGTATCCGTCAGAGTAAACAGAAGTTAGCACTCACTAGCTAGAAAGCAAGTTTCCTATTTCGTCATAGATAATAACCTCAAACAATGAAACTTTATTTGCTTGAGAAAGTAAAATACATATGTATCATGTCTGATTCTGAATACGACCAGGAAGAATACTTTTCTCGGGGGATAGAGCCTTACTTGTTTGAACCAGAATACACAGAGAATTTATTGACCAAACTAGAGGCTCAGACAGCAGCTGAGGAGGAGGGCAATATTGAACCAGTTAATCCCCAACTCTTGCCCAGAATATCCGGAGATTGGTGGTATAGTTGTGGATCATGCAATCTAATGGCAACCGAAACTGAATTGCTTTTGTTGCAACGAATGGGAACTACTGATGCCAATGTTGGAGACCCAGTCCCCGAAGCTGAACTTGTTCCAAGATGTGTGGTTGATCATCTGGATTTCACACTCCTCATAACTCTTCGGGTGCTTGAGGCTTTTTTTACATTCCAAAAAAAAAACTGGAAAATACTTTCTAGGCCCGAGGGACCCAAAGGCCAGCTCTCAAAAGAGTAAGTAGCTATCTAACATTAGCAAACAAGTATTTAAGGCAAAGGCAAGTTTATTTTGTATAGCATACACACAGGCAATTCAAAGTACTTTATATTATTAGGCCTAAAAGAAAAACCAATCAGGCACACTAAAAACTAAATTTAACAAAGTTTATGTCCAAGTTAGTAAGACAAACGCCTAGTTATTAGCTAATAATTGCTCCAATGTTTCAACAACTTCATTGTAATTTATTGCAATCAGAAATAGTTTACACAACTCTGAATTACGATATGAAAATGAGTGAAACTTCAGATCTCCTCTCCCACATCCCTTGTACCTTTCTTTGAAAACAAAACATGACCGCAGCATTTTCCTCAATGATAAATACAATGCTGAAGTCCACCAACGAAAATGGGCCAGCCGGTGAATCTACCTATCTTCATGTAGCTTGTTGAAGTTGAAGGTCCCACCCACCCGATAACAAATGCCAAAGAACAGAAGCTGTGTGTGGTGGCTATAGGAAATAGTTTGCTAGTGCCCGTTTGAAGTCACCAAATTCCACCAGCTGTTTCGTCAGTATGCAGTTTAAAAAAAAATCAATGCTCATGCATCAGATTACCGAATGTAGTTTGTATTTAAGCAGTTTTCTCGCTTGCAATACAGCTTTTCTAAAGCGGGATGCATAGTTTCCATTCATGAATTTGGACAATGCTAATAATGCTAATTACAGACTGGGACAGAGCTGAATAATGTACTGTTTTGAATGACTATGTGCCTTCAGGAACAACTCAGGATAAGTGGACTTTTACCAAAATATGAATCCGGGCCAAACTATCCCTTTAAGTTTAGGGTTAGGGTTGGAATAAGGGTTAGAATTAGGCTTAGATTCAGGGTTAGGAGTTAGGGTCATGTTAAGTTCAGATATAAAGTTAAATTTATTGAGGTTAATGTTAGGGTTAGGTTAAGAATACATTTAAAGTTATGTTTAGGGTTAGAGTTAGGTAAAACAGTTACTTTAAATTAGTACTAAATTGACGGTCCTCATCTTGATAGTAAAAGACACGAGTGTGTGTGTGTGTGTGCGTGCGTGCGTGCTTGTTGTTCGTGTATTGATGATGATTATACCTGTTTTGAGTTTTCTTGAACAGTAGTATAGAATATGGTTAAAAAATGAAATAATAAAATAAAGGTTTGCACGTCAATCTGGACTGGCACTTCTTAAAAGTAATTAGGAAACGTGGAAACAGTTACCAGGATGTACATTTTTTTTTACAAAATATTTTGTATAATGTAATGTTGAAAATATTGCATTGTTTTTGTGCTAGGTGGCTGTACCAGCACCAAAACGTTTTTCCCCTCCAATCTTAAATGTAGAGCCAATTTGTTTTTAGCCCTTTTATTTCCATGACTGATCAAAATTATTTTTAACATCAAATCTATATCTAATCACATAAAGATTCATAAAACACATCAAAATCTGTACTAAAGCATCATCACAACATCATATTGCGAGGTCATTCCCAGCTGCCAACTGGCTTATTCATCCTCTACCATCCCCAGTAACCAGGTCATTGCTGTGAATGAGCAAGTGTTAGAAATAAATAAAACAATGCCGAGCCCTAGCAAATATACAGTGGATATAAAAAGTCTACACACCCCTGTTAAAATGCCAGGTTCTTGTAATGTAAAAGAATGTGACAAAGATAAATCATGTCAGAACTTTTTCCACCTTTAATGTGACCTATAACGTGAATAATTCAATTGAAAAACAAACAGAAATCTTTGAGGGGGAAAAATAAAAAACTCACAATAACCTAGTTGCATAAGTGTGCACACCCTTAAACTAATACTTTGTTGAAGCACCTTTTGATTTTATTACAGCACTCAGTCTTTTTGGGTAGGAGTCTATTAGCATGGCAATATTTGCCCACTCTTCTTTACAAAAGCGTTCCAAATCTGTCAGATTGTGAGGACATCTCCTGTGCACAGCCCTCTTCAGATCACCCCACAGATGTTCAATTGGATTCAGGTCTGGGCTCTGGCTGGGCCATTCCAAAACGTTAATCTTCTTCTGGTGAAGCCATGCTTTTGTGGATTTGGATGTGTGCTTTGGGTCGTTGTCGTGCTGAATGGTGAACTTCCTCTTCATCTTCAGCTCTCTAACGGACACCTGAAGGTTTTGTGCCAAAATTGCCTGGTATTTGGAACTGTTCATAATTCCCTCCACCCAAAGTCCCCGGTTCCAGCAGAAGAAAAACAGCCCCAAAGCATAATGCTGCCACCACCATGCTTCACTGTGGGTATGGTGTTCTTTGGGTGATGTGCAGTGTTGTTTTTGCGCCAAACATACCTTTTGGAATTATGGGCAAAAAGATGAACCTTGGTTTCATCAGACCATAACACATTTTCCCACGTGCTTTTGGGAGACTTGATGTTTGTTTTTGCAAACTTCAGCCGGGCTTGGATGTTTTTCTTTGTAAGAAAAGGCTTCCGTCTTGCCACCCTACCCCATAGCCCATTCATATGAAGAATACGGGAGATTGTTGTCACATGTAGCACACAGCCAGTACTTGCC
>JACXGI010006597.1:0-34648 GCA_016801175.1 Esox masquinongy
TTGTAACGTTTGTTTTGTTTGAACAGGCCCTGAAATCCTAATAACAACGCACTGTTCTGTAAACACCAGATTGTTTATTTCCTACTGTCCTTGGTTCTTTTGATGAACTAGATTATCAACCTTAGTAAAGCTAGGATTAGGGTTAGGGTTTAGGGTTTAACCCAAACACACACACACACACACACACACACACACACACACACACACACACACACACACACACACACACACACACACACACACGATAAGCTAGCAGTAACTAGCTTGCCGTGTCACCCATCCCGACGACCGCGGAGGCGCGGTCCACCCCGAAGAAACCGTGCCGGATCCACGTACCCTCATCGTCGATCCACTTCAGGGTGATCGGCTGCTCCCAGGCCAGGCTGCACAGCAACCGCACCTCCCCACACAGCCCCACATAGGTCAGCACGGTGGGCAGGTCCGTGATCAGCATGTCCCTGCACACACGAGAGGATCCACATGAAGGTCGTCCCAATCACCCAGACTCATTCACACCCAGACGCAGCGCGGCGGTTAGCTGGGGCGGGAAAGGTTGCCAGATCGAATCCCTCCCTGGGGCAGCAAGGTGAAATAAATGTATCGTTCTGCCCTCATGCTTAAGGACAGTTAACCTTCACTGCTCACCGGTCTAATTTGTTGATTAATGTAATCCAAAAACCAAGGAAACAGATTTACAACAGATTGTAATCTGTCACGTGTGTCAAGATGGCTTGAACGAGGCAACTGATAACACTTGAAAATGTTGAAAATGAAGCCCCAGACACACATTGACTCAGTACACACCCACGTTAGTGGCCTGGTTTCCATCAGCAGGAAACACTGGGGCCACAGCGGCATTGGCTTAAGTCTCCATAACCAAGTGACACAGTGTTTTCTTTAGACATCTCTGGGGGTGCTTCTCCAGTCATGCTTAATGGTCTGAAAATTGGGAATTTGAAAAGTATCGCTACGGACAGCCAGCCATAAAACCCTCCCCAGACTCCCATTGGAATGTGATGAGCAGGAGAGCAAGTGCTGTATGATATGATATATGTCATGTGTGTCTGTACAGGATGACCTTTAGCCTAAAAAGTGTCAGGATCTGTGGTGAACTTCACTGACACATCCGGCCCCACCACAAGAGGGCGACACACATAATGCTCCACAAGGTGTGTGTGTGTGTGTGTGTGTGTGTGTGTATTTAGTACCTACAGGGTGTGTGTGTGTGTGTGTGTGTTTGTGTGTATGTGTGCGTGTGTGTAGAACCTACAGGGTGTGTGTGTGTGTGTGTGTGTGCAGAACCTACAGGGTGTGTGTGCGCGTGTGTGTTGTAGGTACACACACCCTGTGAACCTACAGGGTGTGTGTACCCCAGGCATCCCTTAGTCAACCAACTAGTCAGACTCAGAGCGATTTAAGTGTTTTCATCAATGCTGTCCATTCAGTGTCAACAGATCCGTGCACAGGCCCTCTTTGCTCAGGCCAACGACACCAGAAAAAGGACTAGAGTTCTAGGCTATAAGCAGCAGGTGCTTCGGGGTAACCGTGGCAACTATGTACATATGGGCTAAAATGTACTAGACAGAATGCATGTATGATTCCTACAGGGACTAATTCCAGTCCAAGGACAGACAGTGGCTCACACAAGCTTGAGGCAGGGGGCACAATTGTTACTCTCTCCCAACTCACAGCTGCATTCTACACTATGGGTGCAGCTACTAGCAGCTTTGTGCTTTGTTTGCGTAAACGGAAAATGGAGGCCAACTTGGGAGCAAATCATTGTTATTCATTGCCTAGAAGATGTCGGCCTTGCACTGTGGAATAATTTAATTCCCTCGTGCTGTTAAACAAATGTCTCCCCGTTCAGTCGCATGTTAGTTACAAGACGAACAAAAGGTAAGATGCAATGCAAACAGCTATCAGCAAATAGCTAAAGCAAACAGCTAACAGCTACGAAAAACAGCTGGCAAAGTTCTAGGATATTTCAATGAAAGTTGGCGCCACAGAGGACAGGGAAGAAGTCGGCTGCAATCAGAGTAGGTTAGCTGCATTTAATGAGACGGCTGGCCTTATTGTCAGGAGTGCAAATCCAACACAGTTATTGCTGTTTGATAAGCCTAAGCAAAGCATTCAGTGTAATGCTGTTTTTTTGGCTACAGCTACAATGCGGACCTCAGCGGTTGTTCCTTGTTCATGGCTGAAGTCATCGGCTGATCTGATGTCACAGCGGCCAAATGCTGGCGTCAGAGAGGCTCTTTGTCGGCACAAAATGGCTACACTGCATTGCTCGGGAGAGTGTACAGGGTATAACATCCTCACGGGCCGATAGTTAAGTTCCCCTGCTCAGGCAAGGTAACGCAACAACCTATGTGTGAATTCTCTCTGGTTCACTCAGGGTTCATAGCTAAAAAAAAAAAAATACAAAAAAAATAAACTGCAGTGCTGCGGTCTTTCACTGCCTAGCCAATGCAGCAACGTTGCTCAATAAACCAAAGAGGGTTTAGCGGGAAAGGGGAGCTGGTCAATGAGAGTTAGGCCATAAGAGCCCTCAACGTGGGAAATGTGGATTTCCCTGTGCCATGTGTTCAGGTAGCGATCGTAGGCCTAGCTGTTAGCCCAAACACATAAAACCCATGAGCCTTCGGGCTGATGTGGTTCAGTTGACTTGCTTTAATGACATTACTACATGTGATTCAATACACGTTGTTAACAGTGTGCACTAAACATTATTTTGATTAATCCTGTTCAGACCACAGAAAGAAGGTTGACCGCTATGTTAAAGAACTGGCTGTAGCACAGGAAAAACATGTGTTTATGTGAAGTTGTCCCAGGTGAAGACGTCATGTGAGAAAGGGCAAATGACCCATTAGCACTAACCCCTTTCAGCAAGGAAACACGTCCAGTGGCATCCACCTTGGGCTTTCTTTTCATATTCTAATTTAAACATTGTTGGCCAAACTCCGATTCATATTCCAATCCCAAATGCAGACTGGAATTGAATTAATGTAATTCCTGAATTTACTAGAATTAATATGGCATTTTCCCCCAACTCCCACAATCTCAACAATTAATGTGTTGGAAGAGTGTGATTTCACTTGTCCACATTTTAAATGACATTCAACCTACTTGACTGTCCCTGCCTCCAATATGGGCACTGTAAACTGTACCGTGTGTCAACACCAAGCCTCAATAAGGCTTCCTATGACTATACTGTCTGACAGCCGTTGAAAAAGACACAAATCCAACTCAGCATACAGCGTACAGCGTACAGTGGGGTGTAAAATGAGGGAGGTTAGCAGAAACGGGGCCTTTAAGCTTTTTAATGTAAATCTTTGCGTGTACCATTTAAACACTTCTCACCGTACATCAGATCTTCAGGGTCACCACAGCACAGACATAATGCACTTTTTATTCTTATAGGGGTAGAGTTTTGCTATGTGGTTAGCATTAGTAACAAGCTGTGGGTGGAATTTGGATTTTGTCACCGACACATCCAGGGATGGAGACAGGAACAGCTTGGGCATCAGCAGCAGGCATGACTCGAGTTCCCCTCACCGGGGCACATCCTCTGCCAACATGGCCGCCTTCCGCCACAAGGCCGGCGCTCCCTTAAACACTGCGCCAGCACACACACTTTAAACTGAGGTCTTTTCTCCTCTGCGTCCTTCTCACGTCTGCTCCCCTCACAATTTTATCTGCCAATTTATTTTGACAAGGAGGTGAGGAAAGAGGACGGGAGAAGAGTTGGAGTTGAGAAAAGGCCCTTGACACACACTTGATTGTGTACATAGAAACAGACATGCATGCTGTACACAAACACATGCTCGGGCATGCATTATGGAACAAAATGGACAACTTGTTTAGAAACAAATAGATTACTGGAGGATCCAGCCCATATTTTAGCATTCATCTGAGAACCTAATCTTGTGTGTCCTATATAAAGCAGTTTCTTTTTTACGAGATTAGCATAGAAGCATAAAACTAAACTCAAATATTTGTAGACCTCATCCCATAAAAGTATTTTCACTTTGATCTAATTGGTCTGAGCTAATAGGGCATGTTGAGTAGCAGAGGTGATTAAAGTTAACCAAATTAGCCTAGGGAGAGTTCAGGATTTTGGCAATTAAGCTTTTTTATCTACATCCCCAGAGTCAGATGAGCTACTGGTCACCATTTGGTCTCCTCATTCAGTCAGAAGGAAGTTCTCAACTAGCGTTGAGTGCAATGGCTAAATAGAGTTAAGGATCAGGTATTCGCATGAGTAAGGAATGTTTGAAGAATAATGGTGGAACACGGTCGTGGTGAGTTGTTGTTTCGTTCTAGTTGGGACCAACTTTGTCTAGTTAAGTACTCAAGGTTCATCTACTGTTTCAATCTGCCTTGTTGATATGCCGGCATGAATGACAATAAACTGAAGTTGGGCAACATCCCCTTAGCTACAGTTAGTTCCAGTATTTTATTCATGAGCTTCAGAGATGTAGCAATAACAAACGTAAAGGTTGTTTTAGGCCAGGTGTACCAGTGTCACCATTACCATTCGCAGGTAAGAAGGAAGCTGCTCTCTGACATACTTCCACAAAATGGTCCAGATGTGGTGGCCATGTCCAGACGTGGTGGCCCCAGGTCAGTGGTTCCCAACCAGGGGTACTAGGACCCCCACGGGGGACCAGTACAAAAAAGTGTTTAAAAAGTGATGCACTCTCAACTGTAAGTACTCTGCATAAGAGTGTTTGTTTGATGACTTAAATGCTATCAGTTAGTAGGGCATGGCACTCGCAACCTGAGAGTTCTAGGTTCAATTCCCACAGAGGAGCAGTATGAAAATGAATGCAGTCACTACTGAGCTAACTGAAGCTATGTTACCGAGATGACTCTGTCTGAACAAGGCATTTGTGCTAGAACTCTTCTCTCTGACACTAACCAATGTTCATCATTCCACAAAAGACATCTCTCTCTTATTGCAGCTGACGTTTTGTTATAATCACTGTCAGGGCTTGAGTTGAACTACTGAAAGATACATCCTCACTGAAGAAAGTCACCTAGATCGAACCATTCTTGCACTATTCAGCTCAGAGCTAATGCCAGGCACAGAATCACAAATCTTTCAACTTGCTAGGGATTTAGTCTACCAATCTTTTGGTTCCTGGTCAGATGCACTAACCAGTTGTTTTGGGTTCTCGTCGTTCCATTTTGATTATATTATTCTTCCTTTATTAATTGCTTCAATATTAAGCCCTTTGCCCAATTGAAACCTCTTCCCTTGGGACCATTCTTGAATGTGACTACTAGGTGAGTGTTAAACATAACAAAATCAAGGCTATGAATAGAGGGATTCCCCACCTGGCAGTGAGAAGGGACTGTGAAATTATTCACAATTAACAAATAAAATCCCATGTGAATGTTGGAGTGCAGGCAGAGGTTCACTGCATGTCTTCGTATGTTATTTAGAACTAAGATACATTCAGTTTGCATAAGTATTTGTCTCCCTCTGACCGACTGAACAGACTGAGGTATACTTGCTCCCGTTTGGTGGGTGTGGCTCAATGCAATTAAAGGACATATTTAAAAGAAAGTTGCCATGCTGACAGCATTCCACAACCCAATTGGTTGTTTAGTAGATCACATCTTCTGTTCAATGTAACGTTTCAGATCTTCCAGAACTGGGGATGCACCGATAAGAAAATTATTGGTCGATACCGATAGCCAATATTCCTTGATCTCAGTGCTCAGGATCTCCACATCAATACTCTGAGTTAAAAGGGTAGTTAACTTGAAATAAAAAAGGTGGTCTAAGTCAAGCTGAATCCATAACCCACAGCACATGTGATTGCAGTGATTTGCATCAGGAGACATTTGCAGGCGCCAAACCTTGGATGAAAGACACCCCTCTATGTAAACACACGGTCCCCGTCTTCCCTTTCAATTCTGACCTCAGAGTGAACTATGCCTTTAAGGGTAGCTAACATGGCCTCTCAAAACGGGTTGCTAGGCAACTGAAAGGATTAGGCTGTTGTCAAGTCGACACACAGCACACTTGGCCCCACACAATGTTGCCCCCCCACCACCACCCACCCCTTTAAATATGTTGTGGAATAGGGGATGACCAATGCGTTTAAAGAGCTCCGAAAGAGGGACGACCCAATTCTGAGCATTCAAATTCTACCCCCGTCAGCTCGCCCACGTTGGCACTGCCTCCGCTGGGTAACTGCAGCAGAAAGGAAAGCCGAGGCCTGAGCAGCACTTCCTACCGGCGTACGAACACAAACACATTCAAGACCATTTTTTGGCGAGGGTTGGCGTAGCCGATGTGATACACAAAGAAACACAATGTGCCAAAGAGAAGTGGGGCGATGCGAGACAATACTGATTCAAATCACTCATCAGCAGAGAAAGTAGGTTGTCTTTCATGTTTTGACCTGGTCAACACATACATAACCCAGTTGGTTATTAAGCCAGTTGGGTGACGGTTATTTTATAAAACCAGAACGCTTGCCTGGGCCATTGACACAACGATTTGTTTAGGATGGGGTGGGATGGCTTATCAAACATGCAAGTACATTGTGAGCTTAACTTGGATTTGATCCCCTCTAGTGTGACTGATCGAAACTTGGATTTATGGTTGGCAAGAAATTGAGGGAGCATTCTTATCACAAGATAGCAGGCTGTAAATAACTTTCCCATTGCATTCATTCAAATTGCAAAACAAATCAGACAGTCATCCAGACGGTAAATTTACATCCAAGCTGTCACAAAAATGCAAACATTTTTTGTACTGACTCAGTTAACCAACTATACGTCATTATATTATATAAAAAGCTAAAGTGATAATCGATCACCACTCATGTTCTGTTTTAAATCCTTCAATTTGAACAAAGAAAAGAAAAATAATACTGAAAATAAGTGACACCGATATTTTTCTAAACTTTAAAACATTTTAAAAACATGAATGGAAAAGATAGAAACAAGAAAAACAAACAAACTAGAAACTAGAGAAAAAAAACACTAGAAACTAGAGGACAAAGGAAGCCTGAAGCAGAAACTAGTCAACTGTGTAAACATAATAGATATGAAAAATAAATATTCTCTACCTGTGGGGTTAGAGACCCTCTATACATGATATAGATCCGTGTTATTCATGTAAGCATTCAGAAATTCACTAGAGGTAGTTAGAGTGTGACAGGAGGGAGATGGATCCAGGTTTTCCTCTAACTCTATCTATCTATTCGACAACATTATTAGTCATATCCGAGCTAGGACATTAAATGAAAAAATCATTTGTCACATAGATATACATTTAGGGTTGAGGTGAGCTCTCCGACTACAGGCAGATAGCGACCCTGAAATAAAAGCTAAAGCAAGTTATCTTAATGGATTTTGTTTTAAGGCTATAGAAACAGAATGTATAGAACAGACAGACAATTTGAATTGGAACTCTTGTTCAAGCTATTTTAATTTCATATATTTGCCATATTACACAGATTAATATTCTGAGATTGTCAGATTGCTGAATTGGATAGCAGGTCATTATTATCACTGTCAATCTGCCTTGGAACTCAGCAAACCTGGCATCTAACTACAGAGCAAATTCCTGTCTCTTGATAAGCCTACCTTCACAAGAAGTTGAGCAGTATGCAACTCACCCTTTCTCTATGTTATCTAAACCAGCCAGGCTCAGATTTGTTTTACTGCCCTTCCCTGCAACTGTTGACAGATAAATGTGTTTAATAATTTCAGCAATCACATTTTATCCTTTAGGATTGTTATTTCTGCAATACCGCATTCATGGAAAGTGTTAGGATTAAATGTGTATGTGAACATGTAATTCTGCTTTATCTTGACCAGTTAGCACAAATTCATCAAGAAACATCCATGCACGTGTATATGTAAGGTAGTTAAATTCACTGCTGTTCAATAATGGTTAGTCATCGCCATAATGCAAAGAGGTCAAGATAGCTAGCAGGTCTCCTCTTAAAGCCGTGGTGCCCAACCCTGTTCCTGGAGCTCTAAAATTCTTTCTCCAAGCCCAATTGCGACTATCCTGATTTAGCCTTTCATCCAGCTAATTATTAGGGTCAGATGTTCTACATTAGGGATGTGGAGAAACCTACTGTACAGGTGCCAAGCTCTCCAGGAACAGGCTTGCGTGTGTCTCCAGCCTCAACACTGACACCTGACTGGTCGCATCCTACCAGTCCAAACTAAAACTGTTAAGGCTTTAGAAAGCTAGTACATTTAAAAGGCCAAAATATTTGCTCTAAATCAAATCTAAAAGCATGGCAAACATCATGTTATACTGCATGTAAAAACTGAGATGGTATGTCGCTTTCGAAAACCTTTAATTTCTCCCAGTCGTTTTAGCCTTAAGTTTCATGTGACCCTCCCTGGTCCCATCCCAGATTCCACTTTGAGACAAATACAGAAAAAAGTGCGATTGTGTGGTATTTCCGGTTATACAAATATCTTTGTAGGCCTATATATACGACCATAGTAAGATTGCACCCAGGACGACTGTTAGTAGTTGGCCAAGATCTGACTTTGTGACAAATCCACAGGCTACCGTCATGTTGAGCCGTACACCGCTGTGAGTAGGCTGTTTTAAATCGCACAGGTGGTTTACTTTTAGGACTGGGAACATTCATTGGCCGACATACATTCCAAAAAGCAAGATAACGTGCGCTTGTTAGCCAGAACTAGAAACCATTGTTACGGGACGCACTGTAGGTTGCGAGTAGAACCACTATTTTGAACTGATACAAAGTGACAATCCTCTCGAGGTAAACACTTACCCGTTGTAGTGCGCTTTAATTTTCACGTACTCTGAGCCCCGGTTCATTATGGATCCGTCACTTGAAGGCATTGTAATCCACGATAACTACCAGGCAAATAAACAAAACTTTATGAACAGTCCTAATTTTAATAAAAAAGTTCCCATTGCACATTAGGACTGACCACTACATAGAAACGGTTCCGTAACGGGACGTGTCAGGAGTGACACATTCTACTAGGTCACCTGCCCAGCAGGGAATTCCTACGCAACATTTGCATTTATTATTTTGCAGACAGGAGTGTCCTTGGTGAAACTAGGCTCGCTATGGTAACCAACCAGACGCGGTGGAGAAAACGAACTGCTACGCGAGCTGGAGTTCAGTACGTTTTTACGTTATGAGAGGTTAAGATAGAAATGCCCTACGTAGAACAACCATGACCCTCCGACGTGTATAGCAGGTAATCTCATATGCGTTATTCGTGTATTTTCTATCAGCGAAGTTCGAAACCTTTGTATCTGAAAATGGTCTTCGTCCAAACCATAGATAAAAGAACACTACATCTATTGTCCAGTCTTGACGACAGGGATAGACAAGTTCTTGGGTCTAATTAGTTATACTTGCTGGAGTAGGGATACATGTTTATCAAGCCTCCAGACACTTGCCCATTTCTGATTTAATAGATTTAACGTTAAATATCAGTAATTTGAGCCATAACGTACAGGGGTCTTCTGGAAATACGGCTATAAATTGAAGATATTCTGAAATGCATTCAAACCATCGAGGTTGTCATTGTGGGTTCTGAGAAAAAAACTTAATTAGTCTGATTTAAAATACGTCTTTCTTAAGTTTAAAATTGTTAGAATGGTAAAACAGAAAACAAAACTCTTGTAAATCCCAAGTTCTCAGTCGATATATTACTAGAATAACTAAACATTACTAAAAGGCAGCATCTGCAACAACAAAGTACAGTACTCGAAATGTTTTGTAAACTCTTTGTTGTGGCAATATGTTACACGTGTGCGCCATCTAGTGGATTTACAGTGCAACTAACGACAATAGAAATAGGTTTAACACCGGAATCATTTTGTTAGTAAGATTTACGTTTGTTTTGAAACATGACCTAATAACTAGAGCATACAGGTAATTGTCAAACATCGAAACACAAAGTATTAAATACATACAGGAAATGTAGTAAAACCTTTATACAGTTTACATTAATTTACTATACAATCCTTCACCAGAATGGTTTGGGGCCATTGAAAGTTTTGTAAGAAAGCAGGAACGGTTCCTGTGAAACTAAAACATGCCACTGTCCAGTGTAAATGAATGTTTGCTTGGTTGTATAGATGCTGACCTTAAACTTCTACAAGAAAGATCCATAATCCAGGGATCCAGTTCAATAGTGTTTAATCAATTACTGCCAGACATGTGTATTCATAGGTGTCTGTACAAAGGACACACAACATCCATTTTGTATCACCACAGTGAAGTGGCTTGTATACCCAGTCTATACATGTTACTTAGCTGTGCACCTGCATTCAAACACTATATGTAATACAGACTTAGCACACGGATATGATATTATACAATGTAAGCATCTTTATACAACATTACTTACTAGTATTTTAACGCAACGGCGTGGGTTTCTATTGTATATTGTGGGGGATCAATGAATCCCAGGATTCTCACTCCTTTCCAGGGGGGGTCACACTGAACTGTCCGTAATATTGGCGAGGTTATGACCGCCACATTCCCCCTAATTCTACACTCCTGTTTGAACGCACACATTTACAGGTTTAGAAACAGCTTGGAGTCACTTTCAACAGGACGGATCATTACGTGATCTCAGTCTGAGTTGAAGGATCATGTGGAGGGAGATGCGTGTGCAGCTAAGCTGTGATTGGCTGAGAGTGAGTTTGTACAAATACGGCGATGAACAATGTAATGAATAAAGATATAATGTAATAACTAACATACATTAATTAAGGCGGGGGCTTTTGTACATCCAGGTAACAACTATTTACAACAGGTGGATGAGGTCAAATCCTGTGGGAGCCATTACTGTGCAGGCTGGAGCTCTATATTGACCAAGAACTGCAGTGTCAGGGGGTGTTGTGTCACGCATCATCAGCAGGGAGTTTCTGGAGTCCTCACACGGTATGTCTCCAACTCCCTCATGCTCTTCAATGTTATGTTGACAAACAATGTGCTACACCGAATGACCAGTTGAAAAATAGGTTGGGGTTGGAGAATGATTTCAGAATGGTCTCAATCCATTAAAAAGTCAATGGTCAGCACAAGTCCATTTGGATGATTCAGGAACGTAGCAAACTGCTCCTGCACATCCACAAAAATTCTATGTCTCTTCTGTTTCCACTCTGAAAAAAACAATAAGCAAACAAATTGATTTATCTGAATTGTGTAACTGTGTTGTTACTAGAATGGTCGGAAATACTGAATTAAAATAGATGTCGTACCAGGAGTAACTGGTGACTGGTTCATGATTCGTTTCTTGTACAGGAATCTAAAATGTAAGACAACAGTTAGGAATGCTGGGCATAGCATGGATACTAAAGAATAACATGGAATGATTCATCTATTCATTAACAATGAATAACTAAAAAGTACTTTTCAGGTAAAAACCATCATTGGATTTGCTTGTGTAATAATGTTATAGAAAAACATTGCCAAACTATTTTAAAACAGTCCAAATAAATAGGAATATAAATAACCTACCACATCCTGAGGTTTCTGTGACGGTTCTGTAGGAGGAGTTATATTAGTAGATGGAAAGGAAACCAACATGGTGAGAAAAGTATTATTGAAAATAAATGAAGACTGACCTTTCTTACGTTTAACTGTAAAAACGAACAAAGTAATCAAAAGAGTTCAAATAATTAGTAGTGTTCAAGACAACTTACTGTTAATAGCATATTTTAGAGTAAACCAACAAACTCAATAAAGCAGTATTGTTAAATAGACAGCGGGCTAACCTCTTGCCAGGTAAAAACAGAAAAGCGGAGCTAATGTTGTTAACACAAATGGTGGTATTAAAACGATATGACTCCTTGCAGGCACTTCATAGATAACATCTTGTGTAGAAGTCCCATCTTCAGTCTTGACTTGTCCAAATGCTGCACAACTGCCGAACAAACAACACAAAAACACTTGAATCGAAAGGTCAACACATTTGAGAAACCACACTGACAGTAATGGTCAGGTTTTGGTCAGCCTATCGTTATACCGCTAACCAAAACATGATACCCAGAACTTTATTCATAGATGGGGCCTCATGAGGGGAGCTGATGTGAAAGTCATTGAATAATAACAGATTTTCATCTCAGCCATTTTGTTTGTGATCGGTTCTCCCAATCAGCCATTAGAAAGGGAGATCAGCCAATCACAAATCACCTATTTTAAGCAAATATTATCTGATTCCAACCATTGGCCAGCACTGTTCTCTACGAACTAAGCTATACAGTGTCCCTCTAGATTGAGGTGTCTTTCCAGTCCCACACTAAGGCTTGTTCTTTGTGTCCACATTTTGAGGTTGCACTATTCCTCCTCAAGTAAGAGAAATTAACGAGAGTCAGATTGTCAGACTTATCTGAGCAGTGAGCCTACTTTGACAAACATAGCATACTCTTTTCCCCAAAATGTTTTTTTTCAGAAATGCAAACTTAAAGCGAAAAACAAGAATCTTTGGTACACAAAGAACAACATACTCGGTCCAAGCCGTGCAGTTAACCCTGTGTTGTGAGTAAAAGCCCCGTGGACACTCCTCACACACCGTATCTGCACTCTTTGTTCCTAAAGGGGAGAACAAATTATGATAACTGTTTGTTTTAAAAAAAAAAAAAAGCATAACAATAATATTTTTGGTCTTGCACAATTTGACATTAACGGAGCAAACGATGAATACCCAATGCTTTATTTATCATAAATATAATGTCCTATTTTGACCATTTCTTTCTGCTTACCAGGTGCTTTGGTCCTCTGGCCCGGGACACAGGGCGTATGTTCTAGTGCAAAGTTGCACTCAGAGTTGGAGGAGTAACTTTGACAGAAGAATCCATTTAGAACATCACAGATGGTGTTTTCGGTAGTTGTACACTCTGTCTGAGTGAACAGGCCTTGCCCTGGAAAATACCAGAGTAGATTCATTTCAGAAACTACTTGCAGGCACCTCATACCTGATTACACAATTGTTGTTAACAACATAAGAATACAACAGCTCAGGGGCCGTATTCATAAAGCATCTTAAGGCTAAAAGTAACTCCTAACTTGCTGATTTAGGAGAAACTCTTAAAAACAATGGGCGTGTCAGTCCAAATTTTAGGACTCCTAAATTTTAGTTCTAAGAGTATTTTAGTGCTAAAACCAGCTCCTATATCTGTGAACAGTTAGGGGTGGTCAAGAGGACTCCTAAGTAACTAAGACCAAGTCACACACAATCCTAAAAGGGCTGCTGCCGGCAATCAGCATCGGAATCAGGTCGACGATTTAGAGACATTTAATGATACTGAGCATTTAACATGGTATCACCTTAATCGTGAGGGTATTATGATCATAGTAGAGCTAGTCATTGATGAAGTCACAACAAAAAGAAACAACCCAATAACAACAGATATCAAGGTTGTGACAACTGTACGCTACTTGAAGCCTTGGATGAACAGTGAGGTCCCACAACTGCTGAAGGCACGTGACGCCGCGTTCAGGTCCGGCAACGCGGAGGCATCCAGATGGCTAAACAGGAACACAAACTGCGGATCGAGGAGCACTTCTACAACATTTCTGAACCTCAACGCATGTGGCAGGGCATCCAAGCAATCACAGAGTACCAGCCAAGGAACCCCACCCTCACAGCCAGCGACGTCTCCTTCACCGACAAGTTAAACAGGTTGTACGCTCGTTTTGACAGGGACAACAAAAAGCCAGCCATTAAAGCTGAACTCCGCCAGGACGTCCCCTCAAATGTGTTGTCTGCGCTGAGCAGGGTGAATGCACGCAAGGCCGCTGAACCTGATGGCGTCCCCGGTCATGTGCTAAGAGCATGTGCTGGGCAGCTGGCCGAGGTCTTTACTGACATTTTCAACCTGTCACTAGCCTAGGTGGTGGTCCCTACGTGCTTCAAGAACGCAACCATTGTGCCAGTGCCGAAGCAGTTGACTGCATCTAGGCTGAATGACTTCCGACCTGTCGCACTCACCCCCACGATCATGAGTGTGCTTCGAAAGACTAGTTCTGGCCCACCTTAAGTCCTGCCTCCCCCCAACACTGGATCCCTACCAGTTTGCCTACCGGTCGAACAGGTCTGCAGATGACGCCATCTCCACAGCTTAACACTCTGCCCTGACCCACCTGGACAAAACCAACAACTGTGAGAATGCTGTTTATATACTTTTTTTCAAAGACGGTCATCCCCTCTAGGCTGGTCAACAAACTCCATGACCTAGGGATCAGCCCTTCTCTCTGTAACTGGACTTTGGACTTCCTAACCAACAGACCCCAGTCTGTCAGGTTAGACAACTTCACCTGCTTCACATGCTACCCTACTCCTTCAATTTGCCTCGATTGCAAATTCAGAATGCCATTGAGAACTGCTACTTATACCCACACAACTATTTATCCCACTTGTACATACATTATACTTAATATACTTAATACCTGTGAATTTGTAAATATTCCACTGCACATTTAGAATTGCCATATGCAATGCATTTGCATTAATTGCACATCTATACATTCCACTGTACATATACTTAATACTACATTTTTCTGCCCTCCTCAATTTGCACTTCTGGTTAGACGCAAACTGCATTTTGTTGTACTCTCCTTGTTCAATGACAATAAAGTTGAATCTAATCTAATCTTGGCCACAGGGAAAATGCAGCACAGACGAACTACGTATATCTCAGCCATCTGTCAGTAGAATATTACATCAAACAATGAATATCCTCTCCAGACCCTATATCGTGCGACAAATCATTGAGTTTCCTCACAATGCTCGCCAACTACAAAGAAAGAAAGCCTACTTCATGGCCATAGCTGGTCCACCGGTGTAGTTGGTGCTATAGATGGGATTCAATTGTACGAATTATTGGACAATCAAAAGATGAACGCACATTTCTTTATGAGTTGCCAGACATGTAAGAGGCTGACGATCAGTTGAACATATCTTGACTAGTCAGTATATCATTCTTGGTTTCATGTTTAAATCAGTGACACTTTGCTTACATTTTTATTTGAATATTTTTATTTCAATATTTCAACATGACACATTCTTCTACAGTATTGCTATGATGATTTCACTGACAGAGACCCCTCCCCTATCAGCCAATCACTGTGGGCATAGTAAGTAAGCTTGTTCGTGGAACACGACATCATCCATAGCAACAGGGTCAACCCCGCCCATTCTCTTAGCTAAAGATTTCTTCCCATTCCTTAGTAAAACTTGGTCTTAGTAGCTTTGTGAATAGGTTTTAAGAAGAAAACTCTTAGTTAGGAACTTTTACTGCTGTTTGGGAGTCTAGTGGTAAGATAATGTTTTGTGAATAAGGACCCTGATATTTGTTTTAAATTGTACATTCTACTTTCCAATTGGTGAATGCATAACCAAGTCAGGAGATGCAGAATCTAAGTCAGAACAGTACAACTTCTCTCAACGCTGACAAGAAAAAAGGTAGTGTGCATTTCGTAAAAGAAATGGCAGGTGTGTAATGACTTCTATTTAACATGAGTTTGAATGTGATTGGTTCATTCTGAACACAGCCACATCCCCAGTTATAAGAGGGTGTGCACACTTATGCAACCAGGTTATTGTAAGGTTTTTATTTGTCATTTTTCCCCCTCTAAGATTTCAGTTTGTTTTTCAATTTAATTGTTCACATTATAGGTCACATTAAAAGTGGAAAAAGTTCTGACATGATTTATCTTTGTCTCATTCTTTTACATCACAAAAACCTGGCATTTTAACAGGGATGTGTAGACTTTTAATGTCCACTGTATAGAAAGGACTTTAGAGTCCACAGGACTCTACATAGTTACGAATAATTAAATGTATTGTGTTTATTCCATTTGTTTCACTTAATAGAGTATGTTAAAGAAATCTTCTTAGACAAGTAGTTCCTACATATACAGTATCTAACAAAAGTGAGTACACCCCTCACATTTTTGCAAATATTTGATTATATCTTTTCATGTGACAACACTGAGGAAATGACACTTTGCTACAATGTAAAGTAGTGAGTGTACAGCTTGTATAACAGTGTAAATTTGCTGTCCCCTCAAAATAACTCAACACACAGCCAATAATGTCTAAACCGCTGGCAACAAAAGTGAGTACACCCCTAAGTGAAAATGTCCAAATGGTGGCCCATTTAGCCATTTTCCCTCCCCGGTGTCATGTGATTCATTAGTGTTACAAGGTCTCAGGTGTGAATGGGGAGCAGGTGTGTTAAATTTGATGTCATCACTCTCACACTCCCTCATACTGGTCACTGGAAGTTCAACATGGCACCTCATGGTGAAGAACACTCTGAGGATCTGAAAAAGAATTGTTGCTCTACATAAAGATGGCCTAGGCTATAAAAAGATTGCCAAGACCCTGAAACTGAGCTGCAGCACATTGGCCAAGACCATACAGCGGTTTTACAGGACAGGTTCCACTCAGAACAGGCCTCGCCATGGTCGACCAAAAACGTTGAGTGCCTCGTGCTCAACGTCATATACAGAGGTTGTCTTTGGGAAATAGACATATGAGTGCTGCCAGCATTGCTGCAGAGGTTGAAGGGGTGGGGGGTCAGCCTATCAGTGCTCAGACCATACGCCGCACACTGCATCAAATTGGTCTGCATGGCTGTCGTCCCAAGCAAGCAAGTTTATTAAAATAGCACATAGAATCAATTCAATCTGCTTTACAGTGAAAATAAAAAAATACAAAATGCAATGGAATTAAAACAGTCAGATTGTTACAATTCTCTAGCTCAGCTGTCTCCAGGGGGACTGCATGAACTTATACACCCGGTATCTCAATCCCCGCATTCCAATGCTAGGATGAACCCGTCAGTCCCTACGTGAGATAATCATTGCATCAATGGCTTACTTGGCTCTCTCCAGGGGGACATTCATGCCATGTCTGTACATGGATTTTATATTCATCCTCAATGAATTACAGTTACCATAACTGTTTACTGTACCACCCCGGTATCTCAATCCTCGTGCTCCAGCCTCTTCTAAAGATGATGCACAAGAAAGCTTGCAAAACAGTTTGCTGAAGACAAGCAGACTAAGGACATGGATTACTGGAACCATGTCCTGTGGTCTGATGAGACCAAGATAAACTTATTTGGTTCAGATGGTGTCAAGCGTGTGTGGCAGCATCCAGGTAAGGAGTACAAAGACAAGTGTGCCTTGCCTACAGTCAAGCATGGTGGTGGGAGTGTCATGGTCTGGGGCTGCATGAGTGCTGCCGGCACTGGGGAGCTACAGTTCATTGAGGGAACCATGAATGCCAACATGTACTGTGACATACTGAACCAGAGCATGATCCCTTCCCTTCGGAGACTGGGCCGCAGGGCAGTATTCCAACATAATAACGACCCCAAACACACCTCTAAAGACGACCACTGCCTTGTTAAAGAAGCTGAGGGTAAAGGTGATGGACTGGCCAAGCATGTCTCCAGACCTAAACCCTATTGAGCATCTGTGGGGCATCCTCAAATGGAAGGTGTAGGAGCGCAAGATCTCTAACATCCACCAGCTCCGTGATGTCGCCATGGAGGAGTGGAAGAGGACTCCGGTGGCAACCTGTGAAGCTCTGGTGAACTCCATTCCCAAGAGGGTTAAGGTACTGCTGGAAAATAATGGTGGCCACACAAAATATTGACACTTTGGGCCCAATTTGGACATTTTCACTTAGGGGTGTACTCACTTTTGTTTCCAGCGGTTTAGACATTATTAGCTGTGTGTGGTGTTATTTTGAGGGGACAGCAAATTTACACTGTTATACAAGTTGTACACTCACTACTTTACATTGTAGCAAAGTGTCATTTCTTCAGTGTTGTCACATGAAAAGATATATTCAAATATTTACAAAAATGTGAGGGGTGTACTCACTTTTGTGAGATACTGTAACTTATGCAACTACAGATAGAAAATGTGTTGCTCCACCGTCCAAAACCCCACTTCGTTACAGCAGAACACGCAGCTGATAATTCCAATCACCAACTGTCTTAAGTCTTGTGCTATTTTGGCCGTATTTGAGTACTTTTGATTTAGCCTTTATATAGTACATAAAAAATATATACCATACCAATGTTTGGAATCTTCATTTTTTCAGCACAACATCACCTATATGACCTGACAATTAGTTTTTCGCTTTGACCTACTGTAAAAACGTACTGGACCCAAAAACACAGAAAACACAAAATCCGATTTGAAACTGATTAATTTTTCTGCCATTTTTCTCTGTTTCATTTTATGACAAAAAATGACGAATATATTAAAATAAATTCAACGCCAGTCCCATCCCATCTTGCATTCTTTGATGTGTAAATACGATTTTTATATCAAATTTAAATGAGTCAGCAATTTAAACTTTGCTGGCTAAAACCGTTAGTAACTACATTATGGTAAGCCTGAAATAAAACAGTTTACGGTTATGTTGCGACTGAGGCTTGTAATGTCGTGGCGTAGTGGTTAATGACCGTGTCTATTATATGGCAAACTTACGTTCGAATCTGTTGAGAGCAAGAACTTACATTAATTATTTCTGGTAGATTCCACGATTCTATCACTTGATGACAAAGTTAGTTGTCGTCGCCTTTATTGATAGCTATTGTAAAGTACGTTCCTATACCATGAAATGAAATAGCTTTTGCAGACTCGCTAAAATTGCTCAATTCTTATGACTATTCCAGTAAGTTAGTAGATACCGCTAAAGCTTATTATTGGCTAATACACTGTTAAAACGGCCAGTGGCAAACGTAATACATAGCCGCTATTTGTGGTGGAGGTAAACTTAGTGAGAAACGTTAGTCAGTTTTACTGTATCATTTTCATTCACGAATGGCCAATGCACTATTAAAACGGCCAAGAGGCCGTAGTGACACATACAGCTCTTTGGTGTAGTGGTTAATGACACAGCCTTTAATGCGGGCGATCTGGGTTCGAAATTCGAGAAAACAAAGCTTTCTATTGCGGGCCGGCTGAACTAGGCTTGCCTGGTTTCTTGTTTACTTGGTCCATCAACATAAAACAAAAACTAGAATGGAGTTTCAAGCCAGCACTTACAACAGTGGACGGCAGTGCTCAACGTGACTTCGTTTTTATGCTTCGACATCTTAAACTGGTCATGTGATTTGATCACGCCGGCGTAATCGGGGACTCCTAAGGGACGGTAACCAAATAAGAATTATATACAATGACAATGCATCCCATGCCTATACAATGAACATCAATCATAGTTTCCTGCAATTGTAGTAAAATGTCAGAAATGACCATAAAAATAATTGGACAACAAATGCCCTGTATTTAGTATGTATAGTAGTGATACTGTTCACTGTGCACTCACATTATATTATTGACAACTTTGCTGCTCCCTTGTTGTCTGCAGTTCAGAGGCCTGGGCACACATTTAGGCAATTTGTATTAGAGGATGTTTTGATAGAGATAAACCACACCACTCCATCATTAAAATTAGGTCAGCATAATAACCCGCTAGATTTTACAGTTGTGCTCATAAGTCTGCATACCCTAGCAGAAACTGTGAAATTTTGGCATTGATTTTGAAAATACGACTATGACTATCATGCAGAAAACAGTATTTTATTTAAGGATAGTGATCATATGAAGCCCTTTATTGTCACATAGTTGTTTGGCTCCTTTTTAAATCGTAATGATATAAGAAATCACCCAAATGGCCCTGATCAAAAGTTTACATACCCTTGAATGTTTGGCCTTGTTACAGACACACAAGATGACACACACAGGTGAAAATGGTAATTAAAGGTGAATTTCCCACACCTGTGGCTTTTTAAATTGCAATTAGTGTCTGTGTATAAATTGTCAATGAGTTTGTTAGCCCTCACGTGGATGCACTGAGCAGGCTAGATACTGAGCCATGGGGAGCAGAAAAGAACTGTCAAAAGACCTGCGTAACAAGGCAATGGAACTTCATAAAGATGGAAATAGAATATAAAAATATATCCAAAGCCTTGCAAATACCAGTCAGTACTGTTCAATCACTTATTAAGAAGCGAAAAATTCAGGGATCTTTTGATACCAAGCCAAGGTCAGGTAGACCAAGAAACATTTCAGTCAAAACTGCCAGAAGAATTGTTGGGGATACAAAGAAAAACCCACAGGTTACCTCAGGAGAAATACAGGCTGCTCTGGAAAAAGACGGTGTGGTTGTTTCAAGGAGCACAATACAACGATACAAAAATGAGCTGCATGGTGAACAAAAATGAGCTGCATGGTGGAGTTGCCAGAAAGAAGTCTTTACTGCGCCAATGCCACAAAAAAGCCTGGTTACAATATGCCCGACAACACCTTGACACGCCTCACAGCTTCTGGCATTCTGTAATTTGGAGTGATGAGATCAAAATAGAGCTTTTTGGTAACAACCACAAGCGCTATGTTTGGAGAGGGGTCAACAAGGCCTATAGTGAACAGAATATCATCCCCACTGTGAAGCATGGTGGTGTGATGTATTGGGGTTGTGTGAGCTGTAAAGGCACAGGGAATCTTGTGAAAATTGATGGCAAGATGAATGCAGCAAGTTAACAGAAAATACTGGCAGACAATTTGCATTATTCTGCACGAAAGCTGTGCATGGGATGCTCTTGGACTTTCCAGCACAACAATGACCCTAAGCACAAGGCCAAGTTGACCCTCCAGTGGTTACAGCAGAAGGTTCTGGAGTGTCTATCACAGTCTCCTGACCTTAATATCATTGAGCCACTCTGGGGAGACCTCAAATGTGCTGTTCATGCAAGACGACCAAAGACTTTGCATGACCTGGAGGTATTTTGCCAAGACGAATGGGCAGCTATACCACCTGCAAGAATTCAGGGCCTCTTAGACGACTATTACAAAAATGCATGCTGTCATTGACGCTAATGGGGGCAATACACAGTATTAAGAACTAAGGGTATTCAGACTTTTGAACAGGGGTCAGTTCATTTTATTCTTTGTTGCCATGTTTTGTTTTATGATTGTGCCATTCTGTTATGACCTACAATTGAATGTGAATCCCATAAGAAATAAAAGACGTGTGCTTTGCCTGCTCACTCATGTTTTCTTTACAAATGGTACATGTATTACCAATTCTCCAAGGGTATACAAACTTTTGAGCACAACTGTTTCTATCTGCTAACTTCTTAGCAAATGACCTGCTCTACATTCACAGTCGAAACACAAAACAACTCATAGTAGAACCTAGGAAGATTTCTGCAGAAAGCATTGGTGACTACCTTGTTTCAGTACAACCAACTGTTATGTTACCCATACCCCAAAGACTTTGCTTATAACAATGGACACAGTGAAGATCCACTTACCTATAAGCTTTATTTTACATTCACTGCAGAGTATAGATTAGTTTTTTCTGTATGAGTCAATATGCATTTCATATCCACTGAGTTACGTTGTGGCCAATGGTATTGGCGGAGTAAAATGCCAGCAACAATTGCAAATACACAGTGCCCCTTGATTTTTTGTTGCATATAATCACTCTATAGACTCTGCTGAACATTTCCTACAATACATTCACTGTGGCGTATAAAATACTTTTTTTTGTATAGGGCAATATATATTTCATATACAGTCATTTGCATTGTGGCCAATGGTATGAGCGGAGTAAAATGCCAGCAACAATTGCAAATACACAGTGCCCCTTGTTTTAAACCCACTTTTTATTGAAATTACTCTTAAATATGAACAAACATGAATTGTCGTCAATGTTTTGAGAGGTACATTTTATTAAACAATTAATAAACTCAATTTATGTTCGTTTTGAAGTAATACGTTGGTCTCTTTTATTTTGAAAATTTCCTCATTTTCGTGACCCGGAAGTGTTTTTTTATGTTGCTCATAAAACGCTGATAAGCACATCACTCTACGGATACGAAGCTGTTTCCATAGATAATAGAACAGCTTTATATCTATGGCTGTTTCTACGTGTTTGCAAATCTACTGTGGCGTAAAATTAGTGCCAAATGTCAGATGACTACAAATGACCAATGGGAATTTACGTGAGCTGGAGTTCAGTGCGTTTTTACGTTATGAATGGTTAAGATAGAAATGCGCAACGTGGAACAACCATGACCCTCCGACGTGTATAGCAGGAAATTTTGTATGCGTTATTCGTGTATTTTCCATCAGTAAATTTCGAACCCTTTGTATCTGAAAATGGTCTTCGTCCAAAACCATAGATAAAAGAACACTACATCTATTGTCCAATCTTGATGACAGGGACAGACAACTCCAGTTCTTGGGTCTAATTTGTAACACTTGCTGGAGTAGGGACAAATGTTAATCAAGCCTCTAGAACACTTGCCCATTTCTGATGTAGTAGATTTAACGGAGTGAAATATCAGCAATTTGTAGTGATGTGCGAATCATGAACGATTCGTTCTTTTTGAACGAATCTTTTCAGTGAACTGGGTGTACTGAATCACTCCTCTTGCGCAAGAGAATCACAGAGCTTTAGGCCGCTGTGAAGTCGGAATGGAAACTCTTTCATCACCAATGCTTAACACTTGTTAGATGTCACAATCCAGTGAATAACTATAATTTCAAAAATAATTGTAGAAGCCAATATGCTAGCCTCGTCTTAGAGGTCTTTATCGCATCTGAAATGTAGCCTATATCCAAGACAACCTGTAGGCCAATCCCTGAACTTCCTATCCAAATCACCCACGCACATCCGTTACATGGCCTGTGCACAAATGTAGGTCTGTAACAGTGTATGTGGGATGTCTTATAGTGGTTTAGAATAATCACATGAACTGCACTCCAGAGCCGCGGAGCATCTGAAAGTAATTTATCGTCACCTCACACAAAGTCAGCCGTATTGGATATCATGCGATTGCGAATAATATCTTTGAAATGTATTTACAGTCCTAATACCACTAAGCCCCGTAACATAACAGCATCTGATCACATATCTCCATTAGGCTAACTGAACCGCGGAATAAAGGCATTTTATTTGTGTATTTTATAAGTTTAGAACCTCAAACCATACATGTTGTGAAGAGCTGTGAACGCTCAAATAACCTTTCTTTAACCAACTGAAAAGCATAGCCGTTTTGAATATGATGTTCATTATTTTCAGGATATTTTCTTATTATAGGCTTTCATTTCGGATATAGTCGGTATTTTATTGCACCGATCCGAAAACCATGGCATCCAAGCTTGATCCGACAGTCAACTACATAATGTTGTATCCGACCAAGTCGGATAACGGATCGGATCTCGCATAATCGGATTTCGGATGTATCCTCCACCTTCTCTTCAGGTTTAACATGTATGACACATAGGCTGTGCTATCATATTTAAGTTGTTGAACATTTTTAAATGGCTGTCATTTAAGCATCCATAACCACAACTTTAGCCAATTCTGAAACCGGTGGTGTTCCTGTAGTAAGAACCAAGGTGCCTCCAACTCTGCAGGAAACAAGTATGAATTGTTAGGATATGATATCACTGTTTTTTCATGGCAGCCTGGTGTATGCTCCTTAACTACAGAAAGAATTGTAACTTGAATATATTCTGGCAAACAACCAAAATAACAAAACTTATGTCCGTGTCCAATTATTTCTGGACCTATCTGTACCTGCATGTTTAGGCTATGGAAAGATTTCCAATTGACATAGGCTACCGCCACAGGTCCAGAAGGAGCCTGGATACACACATGGGTACAGTTTGTTGTGCCTATAACATTGGGGAAGCTGGAAAAAGAGGATTACGTTAATACACAGGCTTGTTATCCTGTAGGCTACTATCCTGTAGGACATTTTCACTTAGGGGTGTACTCACTTTTGTTGCCAACGGTTTAGACATTAATGGCTGTGTGTGGTGTTATTTTGAGGGGACAGCAAATTTACACTGTTATACAAGCTGTACACTCACAACTTTACATTGTAGCAAAGTGTCATTTCTTCAGTGTTGTCACATGAAAAGATATAATCAAATATTTACAAAAATGTGAGGGGTGTACTCACTTCTGTGAGATACTGCGCTTGTGATATTATTTTATGTAGACTGAATAATTTGGTAACTGTTCAAAAAAATGAACAAGGTTAATTCGGTTACATTACTATTTTTGTGAGTCATTAAACAGTGCTATTATAGTACACAACAAGGTCCTACCATGAGACATAGTAATTAGGAGATTGGACAAAAATATTTATTAAATGAATCAGTGATTCAAATCATTTCAACTGTACTGAATGATTCAGTTCACTTTTGTGATTCGGAATGCCCATCACTAGTACTTTGGGCCATAACATACAGGGGCCCTCTAGAAATACGGCTCCTAAGACCTGAGCTTTGATAATACATGCATTTTTTATTTCTCTTAGCTATTTGGGATTAGTAGGACCTGATACGTATAATACCTAAGCATTGTCTTTGAACAGGAAGTACTTTTTGAAAAACATTATTTCCTCGTATGATGACATTGGGTTTATTAAGCCTAAAACATAGTGTCCTCATATGCAGACACGGTCTCATGAGGTTAAATTGAGGAAATTCTGAAGTGTATTCAAACCATCAAGGTTGTTACTGTGGGTTCTGACTGTGGGTTCATTTTGTTAGCATGTTTGTTTTGAAACATGGCCTAATAACTAGAGTATACAAGTAACTGTCAAACACAGAAACACAAAGTATTATATCCACACAGGGCTGTAGTAAAACCTTTATAAAAACAGTTTAAATTAATGCTATATAATCCTTCACCAGAATGGTTTGGGGCCTTTGAAAGCTTTGTAAAAAAGCAGGAAGTTCCTGTGAAACTAAAACATGCCATTGTCCAGTGTAAATGGATGTTTGCTTGGTTGTATAGATGCTGATCTGAACTGTCCGTAATATTGGTGAGGTTATGACCGCCACATTCCCCCTAATTCTACACTCCTGTTTGAACGCACACATTTACAGGTTTAGAAACAGCTTGGAGTCACTTTCAACAGGACGGATCATTACGTGATCTCAGTCTGAGTTGAAGGATCATGTGGAGGGAGATGCGTGAGCATCTAAGCTGTGATTGGCTGAGAGTGAGTTTGTACAAATACGGCGATGAACCATGTAATGAATAAAGATATAATGTAATAACTAACATACATTAATTAAGGCGGGGGCTTTTGTACATCCAGGTAACAACTATTTACAACAGGTGGATGAGGTCAAATCCTGTGGGAGCCATTACTGTGTAGCAGGCTGGAGCTCTATATTGACCAAGAACTGCAGTGTCAGGGGGTGTTGTGTCACGCATCATCAGCAGGGAGTTTCTGGAGTCCTCACACGGTATGTCTCCAACTCCCTCATGCTCTTCAATGTTATGTTGACAAACAATGTGCTACACCGAATGACCAGTTGAAAAATAGGTTGGGGTTGGAGAATGATTTCAGAATGGTCTCAATCCATTAAAAAGTCAGTGGTCAGCACAAGTCCATTTGGATGATTCAGGAACGCAGCAAACTGCTCCTGGGCATCCACAAAAATGCTATGTCTCTTCTGTTTCCACTCTGAAAAAAACAATAAGCAAACAAATTAATTTATCTGAATTGTTTAACTGAGTTGTTACTAGAATGGTCGGAAATATTGAATTAAAATAGATGTCGTACCAGGAGTAACTGGTGACTGGTTCATGATTTGTTTCTTGTACAGGAATCTAAAATGTAAGACAACAGTTAGGAATGCTGGGCATAGCATGGATACTAAAGAATAACAACATGGCATGATTCATCTATTCATTAACAATGAATAACTAAAAATTACTTTTCAGGTAAAAACCGTCATTGGATTTGCTTGTGTAATAATGTTATAGAAAAACATTGCCAAACTATTTTAAAACAGGAATATAAATAACCTACCACATCCCGAGGTTTCTCTGATGGTTCTGTAGGAGGAGTTATATTAGTAGATAGAAAGCAAACCAACATGGTGAGAAAAGTATTATTGAAAATAAATGAAGACTGACCTTTCTTACGTTTAACTGTAAAAACGAACAAAGTAATCAAAAGAGTTCAAATAATTAGTAGTGTTCAAGACAACTTACTGTTAATAGCATATTTTAGAGTAAACCAACAAACTCAATAAAGCAGTAATGTTAAATAGACAGCGGGCTAACCTCTTGCCAGGTAAAAACAGAAAAGCAAAGCTGATGTTGTTAACACAAATGGTGGTATTAAAACGATATGACTCCTTGCAGGCACTTCACAGATAACATCTTGTGTAGAAGTCCCATCTTCAGCACTGACTTGTCCTGCTGCTGCACAACTGCAGAACACAAAAACACTTGATTCGAAAGGTCAACACATTTGAGAAACCACACTGACAATAATGGTCAGGTTTTGGTCAGCTTATCATTATACTGCTAACCAAAACATGATGCCCAGAACTTTATTCATAGATGGGACCTCATGAGGGGCGCTGATGTAAGTCATTGAATCATAATAGATTTTCGGCTCAGTCGTTTTGTCTGTGATCGGTTCACCCAATCAGCCATTAGAAAGGGAGATCAGCCAATCGCGAATCACCTATTTTAAGCAAATGTTATCTGATTCCAACCATTGGCCAGCACTGTGCTCTACGAACTAAGCTGCACAGTGTCCCTCTAGATTGAGGTATGTCTTTCCAGCCACATACCAAGGCACGCTCTCTGTATCTACCTTTTGAGGTACAGTGAGGGAAAAAATTATTTGATCCCCTGCTGATTTTGTACGTTTGCCCACTGACAAGGAAATGATCAGTCTATAATTTTAATGGTAGGTTTATTTGAACAGTGAGAGACAGAATAACAACAAAAAAATCCAGCAAAACACGTCAAAAATGTTATAAATTGATTTGCATTTTAATGAGTGAAATAAGTATTCGACCCCTCTGCAAAACATGACTTAGTACTTGGTGGCAAAACCCTTGTTGGCAATCACAGAGTTCAGACGTTTCTTTTACTTGGCCACCAGCTTTGCTCTCATCTCAGGAGGGATTTTGTCCCACTCCTCTTTGCAGATCTTCTCCAAATCATTAAGGTGTCGAGGCTGACGTCTGGCAACTCTTGATTCTCTGGCTAATCTGAGCAGTGAGTCTACTTTGACAAACATAGCATACTCAATGTCCCCAAAGTTTTACTTTTTTTAGGAAGGAAAACCTCAAGCAAAAAGAAGACCTCTGGTACACAAAAACTACCTACTCAGTCCAAGCCGTGCAGTTAACCCCGTGTTGTGAGTAAAAGCCCTGTGGACACTCCTCACACACCGTATCTGCACTCTTTGTTCCTAAAAGGGAGAACAAATTATGATAGCTCTTTGTTTTAAAAAGCATAACAATATTATTTTTGGTCTTGCACAGTTTGACATTAACAGAGCAAACGATGAATACCCAATGTTTTATTTATCATAAATATAATGTCCTATTTTGACCATTTCTTTCTGCTTACCAGGTGCTTTGGTCCTCTGGCCCGGGACACAGGGCGTATGTTCTAGTGCAAAGTTGCACTCAGAGTTGGAGGAGTAACTTTGACAGAAGAATCCATTTAGAACATCACAGATGGTGTTTTCGGTAGTTGTACACTCTGTCTGAGTGAACAGGCCTTGCCCTGGAAAATACAAGAATGGATTCATTTCAGAAAACTACTTGCAGGCCCCTCATACCTGATTACACAATTGTTGTTAACAATAAAAAAAAATACATTGGCTCAGATATTTATTTTAAATCATACATCCTACTTTCCATTTGGCGAATGCCTAACCAGGTCAAGAGATCTGGAGTCAGTACTCCTTCTGAAAAGCAAAAGGCTATGGTGTGCATTTCTGAAAAGAAAACAAGGGTTTGAAGTAAAGCCTAATAATGGACTAATCTGAAATGTACCTGGGTCACAGGGACTGCAGGGAAAGCATGTGTGTAGACCATTGGCCACGTTCATGAAAGTCCTTCTGACACAGGGGATGCAGGATGTGCTGATGTCCGATGTACAATCTCTGCGGACAACCGAACCTGTTCATATACAATATAGATTATTAAAACAGACTTAAACATATTACAAATTTTCTTTAAGGGGGCATATTGAGGAAAAGCTAATGAGCATGGCAAGGGACAGTATAGTTATCAACTCGGGCACTCCCCGTAATTGTTCGAGATGTCAAACAGCCAATAATTTATCGCCACAAAAAGTATGACAGGCACAAGCACGAGTAAGGCTCAACCTGTGCAGAGCACACACCCCTTTGCCATCTAGTGCCCTTTCCAGTTGGCATGTGACTGTCTGTCTCCATGACGTGCGTCACACACACCGACGGGCATGCGTCATCCGTCTTTACACGCACTACTCACTCCAATCGACACACGTCATCCGTCTTTACACGCACTACTCACTCCAATGGACACACGTCATCCGTCTTAACACGCATCACGCACACCAATGGACACACGTCATCCGTCTTTACACGCATCACACACTCCAATGGACACACGTCATCCGTCTTAACACGCATCACGCACTCCAATGGACACACGTCATCTGTCTTAACACACATCACGCACACCAATGGGCATGCGTCATCCGTCTTTACACACATCACGCACTCCAATGGGCATGCGTCATCCGTCTTAACACGCATGACGCACTCCAATGGACACACGTCATCAGTCTTAACACACATCAAGCAAACCAGTGGACACACGTCATCAGTCTTAACACGCATGACGCACTCCAATGGGCATGCATCATCCGTATTAACACGCATCACGCACTCCAATGGGCATGCGTCATCCGTCTTAACACACATCACGCACTCCAATGGGCATGCGTCATCCGTCTTAACACGCATGACGCACTCCAATGGGCATGCATCATCCGTATTAACACGCATCACGCACTCCAATGGGCATGCGTCATCCGTCTTAACACACATCACGCACTCCAATGGGCATGCGTCATCCGTCTTTACACGCATCACACACTCCAATGGGCATGTGTCATCCGTATTAACACGCATCACGCACTGCAATGGGCATGCATCATCCGTATTACCACGCATCACGCACTCCAATGGGCATGCGTCATCCGTCTTAACACGCATCACGCACTCCAATGGGCATGCGTCATCCGTCTTAACACGCATCACGCACTCCAATGGGCATGCGCCATCAGTCTTTACCAGGTTTGGGTAGGTTACTTTTTAAATGTAATCTGTTACAGTTACAAGTTACCTGTCCACATTTGTAATCAATAACATAACTTTTTGATTACTCAAACTCGGTAACGTAATCTGATTACTTTTAATTACTTTCAGATTACTTTCATATTAAGAGGCATTCGAAAACAAATAAGAATAGCCTATAACCAATTGAAGACCTTTTGCGAGATCAGTCAATGTTAGAGTTAACATAGCTGGCCAAAAACGGAATTTGCATTTTACATTATGGGTAATGTACAGTGCCTTTGGATTGGGTTTCTAAACCATTGCTTTCTACTTCAATATGATTGGGCTACATCTCTGCATTACACGCTAAAGGTCTGTCAGATATTCAGTCATTCCAATTAACCCAAAAACTCTCAATCTTCCAGAATCTGACTTTCAATCTGAACATAACCCAAAATCTAAGGATGTGTTAGTTTATTCTGTTATTTGTGTTTTATTCATGTTTTTAATTGCTTCAAAACATTGTTGAAAAAGAAATGGCAATTTCTCGAAAAGGGTATTGACATTATTGCATATATTGTAAAAATCATATCCGTAGCTTTTCCCGCGTACGCTAAATCTACAGTAGTCCGATATTTTCCTCCACAACCACCAACATTGTCAACACGCAGAAACCCCAGGCACGCAAATGCACATTTGCAATCGTGAACACCCGCACACAAATGCGTTTACCCGCGCGAACGATACCTGCGATTAATAGGGCCACATGCGATGGATTTTCAGAACGCAAATTAAAGAATTACATTTTGATTATACAACTGCAATCTTAGCTTAAAGTCAAAGTCGCCAGCAGCCAATGATAACCAATGAACGCAATTTTCTGAGATGCAAAGCAAGCAGAATCACATGGCCTACAGTACCTGCATGGACCGAGTTGAGGTGGCGACATCAAATGCAATCATCCTTTGGCAGAATGCTTCCCAACAAATCTTTTCTCCTCAAATATCGCGATAAATTTCATATAATGTTTTATCTTGAAGGCAGCGCCATGTTACAGCTATCTAATAGTGGCTTAATCTTCTCTACAATTCCTGTCTGAGTTGTACAGTGCAACTCTTCCTGGCTGTGTTGTTCGGTGCATTTGACAAATAAACCTTGAATCTTGAAAAAGATATAACACCAGATAGGCCTATCGCCTATCATTGTTCTGAGAAAGATGCGTCGATAGTAGATAACAAAATCACATTTTATATGGGTCGGCTAATACTATCCTAGACATACTGTTTTTACCAGCCATCCAACCAACCAAAACCGGAAATTAATCTGGTTATGCGCGTCCACCGCGCAATTGCTATTTTGGTTCTAATAACGATGTTTATAAAATATTAAATTAAAAAAATCAAACATGCAATGTGTCAATAATTTCGCGCACCTATTATTTTTCAACTGAAGTAATCCAAAAGTAATAATACATTTTTACAAATGTATCTTTAATCCGATTACAATATTTCAATTGGTAACGGATACCAGTAACTGTTTTTTTGTTCCGTTACATGTAAACTCCCCAACTCTGGTCTTTGCACGCACACAGGTCTGTCTTTTTTGCATGAATCACGCACTCCGACACATCGCCATCATCCGTGCATGCGAGCCGACAACTCTGCACATAGTCTGTGTTTCCCACTCCATTTCACAAAACTGTAAAAGTCCATGCATGAAACAAAATTACCTTTTCCACACATTGGGCAACACTGTCCATCATTAATTTTGTACTCTGCCGGACCGCAATTTACTCCAAATACGAGCACAACATTAAAACCTAAAAGAAAAAGATTCATAGGTTAAGTGCCAGGTTGTGCTATCTTGACAACCTGCTGCCAATGATTGTAGCTAACGTCAAGCACAAGCCTACTGCCAAGGAGACTGAGTGAAACGCAGAAATTGCTTTGCATCATGGTGGCAGAGGGGACATCTGAATTAATGTGCACTTCCAGCAGTGTATATATTCCAAACGAAATATATACACTGCTTAAAAAATTAAGGGAACACTTAAATCACAAATTGGGCCTAGATGAACTAAACATATTAAAGATCAAAATCTTTACTGTGCATTGTGTCATTCGCTGAAAACAAAATGACATTACAACGGTCAATGGAAACCAAAATCACCAACCAAATGAGGGCTGGATTCAAACTCACACCAAATATCAAAGTAAACAATTGAAATCACAGGCTGTTCCAGCTTGAGTGAATTTCATTACGGCAACTCATGTGACTCAGTAGTGTGTATGGCCCCCACGTGCCTGTATGCACTCCTGACAATGTCTGGCCATGCTCCAGATGAGACGGCGGATGGTGTCCTGGGGGATCCCCACCCAGACCAGGATCAAGGCATCAGTGAGCATGTGGACAGTCTGTGCTCTACTTGGCGGTGTTGGATGCACCGATACATAACATCCCAGAGGTTCTCAATTGGATTCAGGTCTAGGGAACATGAGGGCCAGTCAATGGCATCAATGCCTTTGTCATCCAGGAACTGCCTACACACTCTGGCCTCATGAGGCCGGGCATTGTCCTGCACCAGGAGGAACCCAGGGCCCACTGCACCAGCGTAAGGTCTGATGATGGGTCTGAGGATTTCATCCCGGTACCTAACAGCAGTCAGGGTACCGTTGTCTAGTATGTGGAGATCTGTGCGACCCTCCAAGGATATGCCTCCCCAGACCATCACCGACCCACCGCCAAGCAAGTCATGCTAGATGATGTTGCAGGCAGCATTACGTTCACCACAGTGTCTCCAGACCCTTTCACGTCTGTCACATGCTCTCATCTGTGAAGAGAATAGGGCGCCAATAGCGGACCTGCCAATTCTGGTGTTCTCTGGCGAATGCCAATCGAGCTGCGCAGTGCTGGGCTCTGAGCACAGGTCCCACTAGAATACATCAGGCCCTCATGCCACCCTCATGATGTCTGTTTCTGACAGTTTGGTCAGAAACATGCACACCAGTAGCCTGCTGGAGGTCATTTTGTAGGCCTCTGGCAGAGCTACTCCTGTTCCTCCTCGCACGAAGGAGCAGATACTGGTCCTGCTGCTGGGTTGATGCTCTTCTACGTCCCTGTCCAGCTCTCCTCGTGTAACGGCCCGTGTCCTGGTATCTCTTCCATGCTCTTGAGACAGTACTGGGAGACACAGCAAACCTTCTTGTGACGGCATGTATGGATGTGCCATCCTGGAGGAGCTGGACTGCCTGTGCAAACTGAATGGGCTGCAGGTACGCCTCATGCTACCAGTAGTGACAAGGAGAGGATAAGGAGAGAGCAATTGTCTGTGGCCTCCACCTGCAAAACCATTCCCTTTTTGGGGGTTGTCTTCCTCTCCACTGCATCTGTTGTCACTTTCATTTGTACCAAAACAGGTTCACAATTGCTTATGCTTCCTAACTGGACAGATAGATATCCCTGAAGTTTAATTGACTTGTGTTATACTGTGATAATGGAATTAATGTTTCTATACAGCTTCTGATGTATTCCAGTGGGTGGATTACCCCTTAAAAATGTAGGAAATGTTACTTTTTACTGGGAATTAATTTATAATTTAATACAACACACGGCATTCATTTGTTGTATGATTATGTAAAAAGTGTGTGGCATGGTTGACTATATTTATAGATGCCAGACTGGTGGACCGCAAACATTTTTTTGATATTCTATTGTCTGACAGAAAAGTTAATTACATAGAAACTCTTGACAAAAGTAAGTTTCTTGTCAACAAAGACATGTAAAATCTCTTCTTACCATCCGGTGGTTTGATTTTGTTCCTCGCTATAAACAACACTGTTAAAATATATGTGTCCGCAAGTAATGCCACTAAAAAACAAAGTCGCCAATCTTTTTAAATAAAACTCTCTGAGCAATAGATGGCGTATTACATTATTGAACCGACGACGCACTGGTCTCGTCTCAAATCTCACCTCGCGTTCTTCTATTTGTTCACTTGACGAAAGTTATCCACACTTCAAATCAAGCAAAAGCCATACATGGATGCTATTAGTGGTGGAAGGTAACCTGTCATAAAATGTACTAATATATAAAAAGGTTCGTAAATTTTGCAAAATGTTTAATTTTGTTTAGCCTAATATTCAAACTTGAATTTTGCGACATCTGATGAGATTACATTAGATTTGGTCTAATTTCAAAACACAATTTTATGACGAGGTATTATGGTCTAATACTGTCCTACTGATTTACTAGATATTTAACATTAGGTACTGTACTAAGTATGCGAATTGAGATAAAAACGTTTTTTGGCAGTAAGGGGTACATTTACTTTTCATGATTTGGCCACCGTGGCTAATCTGAAATATGGATAATCTGTGTGACTGGAAAGTGTCGGCGATCATATATTTGAAGTTATGTTGTTTGTATTTTTGTTAGAATCGCTGCATTGTTTTTCATGCACGCAACCTGTCTGGGTGGGGCTGTGTTGTAGTGCTAAGTTGATTTAGTTAGTAAAGCAAATATAACAGAAACTGGTCTATGGGTACATTTAGCTTAAGATGTTTATGGTTAACTTCATCGTTTGTAACTGGAAGTTGCACATTTATTAGCTAGTTGCCTAATAAATGTACACCCTAAGGTTAGCTAGCCATTTTGTAAACTAGTTAAATGTAGTTGTCAATTAACTTACCAAGAAGGAAATACTGTTCAGTCAAAAGGCAGAACATTTTTACTGACCACCAACGCTCTCTTGTTTGTAACGAGATAATGAGATTTTATGTTACATATATTTTATTTGTTCAATATTTTCTGGAGTAATATTGACAGATACCATCAGCATCTTGTGAGCAACATTAAAAAATCACTTCCGGGTCACGAAAATAAGGATTTTTTCAAAATAAAAGAGACCAAAATATTATTTGAAAACTGACAAATAGAGTTTATTAATTGTTAAAGAAAATTTTCCTCTCGAAACATAGAAAACAATTCATGTTTGACCATATTAAAGAGTAAATTCAATAAAAAGTGGGTATTAAAACACATTCCAGGGGCAAAATTCAGGAAATGCCAATGACTGAATATGGAATAAATATTGCCTCACTGCTCATAAACTATTGAATATTCCACAGAGAAAGCAATGTAGGAACTGCTCAGGAGAGTGTGTAGAGTAATACAAACCTGTGAAACGATGGGTAATGGTGTGCTACATCTAGCAACACAATATTTTCCACACCCTCTTTTTCCACAATGTAACTCAATAGATATGAAATACATATTGCCCTATAGAGAAAAAACTATTCTATATGCTGCTGTGAATGTATTTTAGGAAATGTTCAGGAGAGTCTACTGAGTAAATATCTGCAAAGAAATCAAGGGGGCACTGTGTATTTGCAAATGTTGCTGGCTTTTTGCTCCACCCATCTCAGTGGCCACAATGGAATTCTGTGGATATGAAATATATATTGCTCAATAAAAAAAATACTATTCTATATACTATTGTTGCTAGAATAGTATTTTTTG